>PVJC01000814.1:91614-109231 GCA_004026665.1 Murina feae | reverse complement strand
ATTTATCGGCAGTCTCTAGCATTTTCTTGAAAAACCTAATAACCGTGGTTTTGAACTCTATATCCTGTCATTTTCTTTCCTCCATTTCTGTCATTTGTCTTTGTCTCCGCATTTTGGCTGCGTCCCTTGCTGAGTTAGGCGATCACTGCGAGGGATTAACCTCTAAGCCACTTGGTTACGAGAGTCAGCTGTGTCTACAGTGGGAGAACTTCTGTGCTGGAGACACCCTTATGGGGCAAGAGTTGTTTCAGTGGAGCTTTCATGCTCACTGCATCTGCCCCGAGTGTGTTCCTTGTGGATCTGTTTTGTTTAGGTTAGTCCCACTCTGGCCACTGGGTGGGGCTAGCTCCTGTATCTTTAAGGAGGTGTTGAGTTAGCTTGGGAGGGGCGGGGCCTCGGGGAGTTTGCGGGGCGGAGAAAATAGCTATGGCGCTTCTCAGCCCTGCGCTGAGAGACACCAGGTCTCTGTGTCCCACGATAATTGCTGCAAGCAACGCTGAGAGAAACCCGTTTTGGATTTCCTCCTGGTGCCAGTCAGTCCCCCTTCTCTGGGTGTCTGGGTCCTTAGAAACTTGCTTGGAACTGGAGTTCAGAGCCGCTGGGGACTTGTGGCTCTCTCCGTTTTGGAAAAGAACTGCGTCCCCCGGCGCCAGCCCTTCCCCGAGCCCCGTGCGCGCGCCTCCGTACCTCTGTACTTTGCTTCCGCTGCTCCTCTGAGTCTCAGACTCTTTTCTAGTTGTAGGATTTTCACTCAGCCAGCCTTCCTGTGGGTGCGAGTGGTGTCCGTGTGTTCTTTTCGAGGTTTTTCTGAAATAGTTGTTCACGGCTGCATTTACGGTGTCTACCCTATGCCGCCATCTTGTTTCTCCCGAGGACTGCATCTTATCAGTCCCTTCAGGTGCAAGGACTTTGTCAGCTTACACCTGGCCTCCCGCAGGGGGATACACATTTTTGTTAATCATCTAAGTAGAGGTGGCATTTGAAGCCATAATAATGGATGGATCTCCGGTGGAGAGAATGGAGAGAGAGACCAGAAGGAAATGGAGCTGCTTCACTCATCCCACATTTGAGGGACCCCTGTGTGCTTGGCACAGGTGGAGCACCGGGCAGAGATGAGGTCCATATGATGGGAGCAGCAGGAGGAGGAGGTTATAAAGGTTACTGAAGAATTTGGGAAGAGGTTTGGGGCAGAATTCAGTCATGTCTTAGAATTCAAAGGAACTTATGAGATAATTAACAGCAGCAAATGTTGCAAAAGGGTAAAAATTGATGCCTAAGAAATTGCTTGTTGGATTTTAAAGCAGGACATTGGTTTGTTGACCTTTGAGCTTATGTTGTTCTTGATCTGAGAGGAAATACTTTCAGCTTTTCACCATTGAGTATATTAGCTGTGGGCTTGACATGTGTGGCCTTTGTTATGTTGAGAAACATTCCTTCTATTCCCAATTTGTTAAGTTTTTATCATGGATGAATATTGAATTTTGCCAAATGCTTTTTCTACATATGTTGAGATGCTCATATGATTTTTATCCTTCATTTTGTTAATGTGACATATTGTATTTATTGATTTGCCTATGTTGAAACCATCCAGTGTCCCAGAAATAAATCTCACCTGATCATGGTGTATGATTTTTTTTGAACATTCTATTGAATTCCGTTTGCTAATATTTTGTCGAGTATTTTTTGCATCTATGTTCATCAAGAATATTGATCTACAATTTTTTTTCTTGTAATTGTCCTTCTTTGGCTTTGTTTCACAGTAATGCTGGCCTCATAAAACAAGTTTGACAGTGTTTTCTCCTGCCTCTCCTATTTTTTTTGGAAGAGTTACAGAAGGATTGGTATTAATTCCTTAAATGTTAGAATTTACCAGTGAGGCCATCCGGACCTGGATTTCTCTTTGTTGGGAGATTTTTGATACCCCTGCTTTCTTTTGGTGGAATTTTTAGACATTTCAAAGTACCATATCTTAATGGTTAGGAACACAGAATTGGGAATCAGGTTTGAGTTCCAGTTGTGTGAACTTGGGTGAGCTAACCTCTCCAAGCCACAGATTCGTCATCTGGAAAATGGAGGGTAATAATACCTGCCTGATAGGACTGTTGAAAAGAATACATGAAATTAAGCATGTAAAATATTTAGTACAGTGCCAGGCATGCCGTTAACACTTGGCAAATATTAACAATGACTATTATTTGTCTTGAAAATGTTAGGCCATCCCAGACTTGAGTTAGAATTAATATTCTAGCCCTCCTGGCCTTCTGTAGCTTTCAATGCCTGGTAAAGAATGTCGCCCTAACCGGTTTGGCTCAGTGGATGGAGCGTCAGCCTGCAGACTCGAGGGTCCCAGGTTCGATTTTGGTCAAGGGCATGTACCTTGGTTGTAGGCACATACCCAGTGGGGAGTGTGCAGAAGGCAGCTGATCGATGTTTCTCTCTCACCAATGTTTCTAACTCTCTATCCCTCTCTCACTTTCCCTTCCTCTCTGTAAAAAAATCAATTAAAAAAAAAATATATATAAAAGAATGTTGACACTGGAGCCAAATTGCTGTGCCACCTATTCGTTGTATGATTTTGGGGGCAAGTTACTTGACCTTTTGTACCAGTTTCTCATCTATGGTACTTGTTTCATGATGTTGATGAGATCAAATTAGTTAATATTTGCTAAGTGCTAAGAACAGTGCTTGTCACATAGTAACTGCTATG
The DNA here is from genome assembly GCA_004026665.1 of Murina feae. Classification (NCBI taxonomy): domain Eukaryota; kingdom Metazoa; phylum Chordata; class Mammalia; order Chiroptera; family Vespertilionidae; genus Murina; species Murina feae. The sequence goes on along the minus strand of PVJC01000814.1, from coordinate 106,524 downwards.
CAAATATTTGTCAAGTAAATAAAAACTTTCCTCTATGTTGTAGTTGCTGTCTTTAGTTCTGGGGAGACATGACATCCCATCCTCTACTGTATGCACCCTGGCAGGGAGAAAACTCCTTACTCAGAGCCTGCAGCAATTAGGTGTTAGGTCAACCCCTTAAAAGAAATTGGACTTTGTCCTGGCCGGTTGGTGGGTTGGGCTTCATCCTGTGCAGCACAAGGTTGGCAGTTGGATTCCCAGTCAGAGCACATGCCTGAGTTGCAGGCTTGATCCCCTCTAGGGGGCCTGCAGGAGGCAGCCGCTCTCACGTTGATGTTTCTTTCTCTCTCCTCCTCCCTCTCTCTAAAAATCAATAAAGAATATTTGCAAAAAACACACAAAAGAAGTTGGATCTTTATTTGCCTTAGAGTGTCATCTCTATGAAAGGTGATGTCCAAGAGGAGGGTAAGTGGCTGGAATGGTATAGGAGCCAACTTTTTAGTAGTTGCTGAAAAGCATACTCATTATCTTGGCAGGCCGAGACAGCCTTGCTGTTTGTCCTAATTTTCTCACTAACTGCAGAGGACATATTTTTCTAACTGGTCCCTCTTGCGCAGTCTTGAGGTTGTATGTGTTTAATGTGAAGCTGACACATTCTTACCTGGCTAAATAAGAAATGGAGGGTTGGTAAACCCCGGGAATTAAAGCCCATTTGGCATTCTGGGAAGACAAAAGCAAGTGTTGGGGCAGGGTCAGCCACTGTCCTCTGTTGCTAACCACTGCTGCTTTTATTCATAACAAACCTATGAGTGTGTTATGTTATTTTGTCTGATATCTGTCAGACCCACCCAGTTTCCTAAAGACCTGAAAATTTCATTGTCCTCAGATTCATATTGGAGAACCTTTTTTCCCCCCAAAGTCCTCATCTCTGATCAAGTTTTTTTTTTTCTGGCTTCTTCTTATTCTTGCCAAGCTAAACTGATGCCTTTGGAAACACAACACAAGGACCCCTTAAATGAAAGTCACATTCATTTAGTGATCCAAGTCATCCCTAACAGGTGCACATCTTTAGGACTTTGTGAAGGTGTGTCCATAAATGGAAGCACCTGTGTAATGATGGAGCTACTTTTCTGTGACTACTCTCCCTGGACCACTCCATCCACTTCAATCAGTCTTATTCTCACCTTGGAAAAGGCAGCTTTCCACAGGGTCTGGACAAAATAAAAGTAAATCCTGGCTAATGACTCATTTCCCCCCCTTGGCAACCAGACCTTTGACTCTGAAACACCCAGGTGATACAACTCCTCGAATACCCTGAAGTGAGGGACGAGACTGTGACATCCTCATAACCTTGCTGATAGAATAGCAGCTACCAGATTCTATGGTCTGAAAATGGTGTGTGTGTGCTGAGATCCAGACACTACTCTTCAGGAGTTTGATTGATTCTGTATATTAGTTTCTAGAGTCTTTGTGTAATATCCTGGTTCTTCTCTCATGAGGACAGTTTTCTAGCTTCAGGCTGGTGAGGCCTTCTGGAAACCAAACTTCTCTAGAAGAGGCCACAACTTTCCTTTTTCCTTTTCTCCAACAGAATAACAAAAGGGGTGTTGATTTTATCTTGGCTTTGGGGGTTTACTAATAATTGTTCTGAATTTTGTAGTATCTTAAAATTGGCACACCAAGTGAGGGAGGATTTGTAGACAAGTGTCTCGGTGATCCCGGAGGGACCACCACCAGATCACACGTGGCACTGGTTTTTCCCAGCGAGGAGAAGTGGACTGGTCAGCAGTTGTGAGACTGACCTGTATGCTTTCTTAGGACTTTTGGGGTGTTATTTAGCCTGGGCCCACTGAGAAATGTCCCCAGTCATCTCCATTCATGGTCAATAACTTCATACACTTAATGTACAGTCATCTAGTTCGATACATGTGGGTCAATATGTATTGTTTCCAAAGCTAATCAAACAAGGCTTATTTCTTGTTTAGATTATACAGCTTTCACTTAAAAAGTTAAGATTGCAGGGGAGAGAGGCACATTTCCTACCACAGAGGGTATTTTAAAAACCTCACGTGGGGCCCAGAGCCAAGTCTCAGCATGGGGAGGACAGTCTCATGAGACATCCAAACCGACCCGGCAGAAGTGAACTTCATGTCACAAATCTCAGGACTTAATAGAAAGGGTGCTATGGGAATACATAGCTCTGCCTCACACTACCTGATCTCAAACCTTCCTGTCACATGCCGTAGACAGAAAATTATGCTTTTTTGTCCAGTACTCTTGTGATACTTTACAGGAGAGAATATTCTAAGTTTTACACTATTTATATCAAACTGTCCTGTTTCCCCTTCATAGAATGGGATTAATATATTAAGTCTCACTAGGTTGGATGCACTGTTTGCTTTAATAACTGAGACAGGTCTCAAAACACTGACTAGCAACTAAAGTTGCATCTCTATGGGTTGCCCATGTAAATGGGGGGTGAGGGTGTAGGGATTTTGTGTGGTGTGGGGGGCACTAGTAGTTATCAAACATGGGACAGGGTCTCTGCTAAATGAATTATACACATTTTCTCATTTAACTTAAAGCAACTTCAAGGGGCAAGATTTATCACCATTTCACAGAAGATTAAACCAAGGCCTAGATTATTGGCAAGGGTCACAAAGCAGTTCAAGAGACCAGCTGCATGCCTACTCATGAGTCCCTTGCTGGGCAGTTAGAGAGTCCAGAATATTCTGTTGCATAGAACTTTCTAGAATTCTGCCAAGGCTCTGCATGACCATTTCTTCTTTCTGTACCAGGAGGGAAGATTCTTAAACACCTGCGAAGTAAACACTGTTGCTGGCCCACTGCCAATGAGAAGCCAAACAGTTTCCTCATACTATTCTAAGAATGCTATGGTTTAAATAACAGGCCTTGTACCAGTGGGCTCACTAAGATTTTTTTGGGGGAAAAAAAGTTATTTTCCAGAGCTAATAACATTTTTCCTCTGTTCATGAGTATAGTCTGAGCAGATCAAAATAATATGGGGATCCCTACCCAGGTTCACTAACTTTTTCAAACAGAACTCTCTTTAAGGAGTTGTGTTGTTGGGTATTTTATCCCATGTTGCAAAAAGGGAAGACTGTTCTGAATTAGTTTGGCCAGGCAGTGATAAGCGCTTTTATGAGACATTCTTAGTGGGACAGAGCTATCCGTTCCGTATTGTCTGTCACTTAACTAGTGGGTCTGCTGGAGGAACCCCGACATGACCGAGGTTCCAGGCAGGACTGTGCCATTCTTTGAAGAACTCTCTGAAGCTCAGCTGGTGTGGCTTCAGTGGTTGAGCATTTTCCTATGAACCAGGAGGTGACGGTTTGATCCCCAGTGAGGGCACATGCCAGTGTGAGGTGAGTAGGAGGCAGCCAATCAATGATTCTCTCTTATCATTGATGCTTCTATTTCTTTCTCTCCATCTCCCTTCCTCTTTGAAATCAATAAAAACATATTTTAGAAAAAAAAGAGCACTCTGAATACAGCCATTCATCGTTTATAGGACATTCCAGAGGTCAGCATCAATCCTTCAGTGAAACCAAGTCACCATTCCCCCATTAAAGTAATTTCTAACCAAATTCTATTTTCTTTTTCATCTCCGTCATCAAGTATGGGCAAGCTGTTCATAATGACACGGAATTTCAACCTTTTTAATCCCCACTGATTAACATGAAGAATTTGATTACTCCCCTTCAGCCCTGCTTTTTCATTCTTGGCTATAAACACAGTTTGGAAATGACAATCTGTGTACAATCTGAATGAACTGACCACGTCTCCACCTTCCCACACCTAGCAGAGTGAGATAAAAGAACAGAGAAAGGCGGGGAAGAAAGAATGATGGAAATGTTTATTGAGACTGAAATGGAACACTGTTCTCTTTGATGAATTAACAGCACAGTGTGTGAAGAGGTCAGTTACAGACAGACTCCAAAATAAGGATGGCCTGCGGTTCATGAACAGCTCTGCAACTCTCGTGCCTCAAATCGGAGAAACCTGCCAAGCGGGTGGAACCATTCAGCCCAAGATAAATTACCAACTCAACTACATTATATTTAGATTGACTTTCTATAAACAATACCATTCTTTGCATTTAAAAAATCACATTGAATTACTGGTTCACATCTATGATGTTTACAGGGCAATTCAGTATCATTCTCGTGTAGACTTCAGGTGTAGGTGGTCAACACTGAGCATGTATCACATCTCCATGCTCTTTGGCACAATTTCTGGTTTCTTACTAGGTAGACAGGAAAGCACAGGCTTAAATTGGCTACTCAATACTGCAGAAGCACAAGTATTTTGGATCTCAGTGTAAGTACAGAAGTCATGTTAAGGATTATTTACAAGATGTGAGCTGAAGCAAAGATTTTAATAAGATATCTTCATAAATTAGCAGGAGAATGGCAAATGATGGATTTTAATGAGCAGGGCCAAGATCACTAGACTGCTAGTCGGTTAGAACAATCCTCTCTGGAGGAAGAGACAAGTGCCACACGAGTGAAGGATTTTCCTGAACCACTGATCCCAAGGTCTCAGGCTGTGGGAATAGTTCTTTTCCGGGCAATGTGGGTGGTTCAACCTATCAAATCGTATTGAAATACAAGTTATCTGGTAGCTTGCCACTGTTGCTTGGGCCCTGATGGGTTCAAAAGGGCAAAGTACTATCATTTTTAAGTGGGTATTACTGACTTTGGAAGAATGAAGCCTTCCAGTTGGATAAAAACATATCCAGCCTCATGTAAGTGACATCTTTGAACATAATCTCACATAGAGCTGATATGATTCCCTCCCAGCAGGAGAATTTGGAAGTTGTAAAGAATGTCTATGCCACCTCAGAATATCACCATAACACATCTCTGCTGTGGTGCAGAAGTGATCAAACAACATGATTTCTCAGTCTAATGCTCCTGAGAGAGGAGTTCTGATAAGACCCAGAGCAGGTCTGGATTAGAATCATAGTTAATATTCAAGTATTAGGAGAGCTCTTTATTTCACATTGACTGTTCCATTCTGATCTCTGTCTGGCAAATTATATGAAAATAATATATACATATCTATATATATAAAACCCTAATATGCAAATAGAGAAAATGGTGGACAACTAAACAACTGTTCGCTATGACTTTCACTGACCACCAGGGGGCGTGCACAGAACATGGTGGGTGTCAGCCATGGCAGGATGGTAGAACAGGTGAGTGGGGGCACCGGCAGACTAAGGCAGGGGCGCCGGTTGCTATCATTGGGGCGAGCCTCTGGTGGTTACTGAAAATTCTTTGCTCCCGTGTGCCCCAGTCCCATTCGGCACTCGCACCTGCTGCTGGTGATGGCCCTGCTCGCACCCACCGATGGCGCATAGCAATTGGGGCTGGTGCCAGCAGCAGGTGCCAGGGGACTGGTGCCATCAGTGGGTGCGAGTGGTGGCTGCTGGACCTGATTACTCCTGAGGGCTTCTCCACCCCCCGCCCTCCCCACCGCTCCTGAGGGGCGATCTGGGCAGCAGCTGCCAGTCGCACGTACCTGCTGCTGGCACCAATCCCAATCACTCCGCGTTATCAGTGGGTGCAAGCAGAGCCGGCACCATCAGTGTGTGGGAGCAGCAATGGCAGGAGTGGGCTGCCTGCAGAAAGGGGACTGGGGGGCCGAGGTGGGAGAGGCTAGGCAGGGGCATGGAGGATGGGCCAAGACCCACCCCTGTGCCCACCACAGCCTCATGGCCCACAGTTCCTTTCAAGGTGCACGAATTTGTGCACTGGGCCCCTAGTGTTTGTGTGCATGTGTGTGTGTATATATATATATATATATATATATATATATATATTTCTACAGTGAACACTGGATTAATAGTTACCAGTGTCCCAATACAGTACATTGAAAAAAGGATTTCCCTTCCCCCCAAACCTGACACTCATCTTAAAACTGTTATTGCAGAACTGTGCTGATCTGTTTTCTTTCAAAGCAGTTTCTCTGAAATTGGCTGGAGATGAGTTCAAAATGGACCATTTGGCACATTAACTAGGGAAGGGGGATGGTTTAGATGCATTATAATCTATAAAAAATGTGAGACATCAAAGGAAATCCATGCAAATAGAAAGCCTGAGTAAAAAAGTTGTAGTCACTGGCAGAATAGTTTTTTTAAAAACCCCAAACACAGGTCTGTGTGTGAGAAAGCAATTGCACTTTCACATCTGTTACCTAATTCCAACAGCTGCTATGTTATATATACTTCTAAACTTTGTCTCTTGTAGATTTTTAAAACTCCAGATAATATAGCTTGCCTTTTCATCAATTTCCTTTTCTCTTACCCCACCCCCAAGTCCCAGAACATAGAGAGCAAAAGCTCTGAATCCAAATATAGAAAATAAATCTGGAGGTCTGTGTATCAGGTCAAATGTACAATTGGCCATTAGTGTTCTTCTTTTCCTTAATGTTTGAATTTGCTAAGAGATGTCTTTCATCATTCCCAGCCACCTGAAGCCAGGGCTCTAGAACTGTGAGGTCTGGGTGAACGAGATGGTGTCAGATCTGTCGATGGCAAAGCCTCCATTGACATAGGACTTCTTGGCGTCTGAGTCTTCATTATCGAGTGTTGTGGTTTCCACAGCAAAGGGGTTCGTGAAGTTGACGTCCGATGCAACATTCATCTGCTCCAGCTCCTTCTTAGAGAGCTTCTCCACGATGCCCGTCCCAAAGGCATCACCAAGGACGTTCACCATGGTTCTGAACCGGTCCCTGGGGAAGGGAAAGGGTGAGTCAGACAGGAGGCCCAGATTTCATTTCCCTGGCCACTGGAGAGAAGAAAGGACCTGAAGTGTTGAGTTACAAGTTTAGCAAATGCAGAAAGTGCTGTCCTCATGGCTGGCTGACCTGAGGCTTCTCTCCTCACAGGCCTGGAGCAGAAGTTGGTTCAAAAAGGGACAGAATGAGCAACCCAACCCCCCAGGCCCGTGCTCCCAATAAGTCACTATGACTCTCCAAACTTCAGCACCAATTTACCTGAATTCCCTCTTTTCTTCCCCAAGAAATGGGAATAGTATTCACAGGTTATTTTGGGAGAGTGGAAATTCCATAAATCTTTCACCCCTAACCTCTGCTTTGTGAACCTTCCCGGGCTCTCTTGGCTAAGCTGAGAGAACTTGGATGTTTTGTGGGTGGCACATGGTGTGTGTCCCTGGGGTACTAAGTCACTCCATGAATAAACCAGCAGGGATGCCACAGACCGCAGGGTCAGAAAACCAGGTTTGCCTGGGAAGGCCTTTCTCTTTGAGGCACCCCCAGCTAGTCTTTACTCCCAGACAGCCGGAGAAGAGGCTGAAGGCAGAAAGCTGTGTAGAAAGAGAAGGCATACTGGGGAGAGGATGCTAGAGCACTGGTGGTAGAAACTATGTACATGAATATTCTTAGGAAAACTAGACCTACAGGAAAGAAAAGGCCAACAGTGCTTACACATGTCCACTTTGGATGCCCTGCGGTTATACAGAACAAGGCTATGGGTTGAACTAGATCCTAGAACGGACCATGGATCAGACTAAACCTTTGACTTTTCTGGGATCTTGGAGTGAAAGTCAACAATTCTGGGAAGAACCAGGGAAAGGAGAGAAGTGCAAATCCACCAACACCATTAGAAAAATGGAAGCATTTGCCTCAATGGTCAGGTATCTTTGCAAGAAAGGTGCCACCTCAGTAGGGCTTTGTAAAACCAAGTAGCCACTAAGGGGAGTCTGCATGGCACAGCTTTCCCATGCAGGATCTTCTGCCTTCAGGGACATGACTGTATCTTCACACCCACATGGAATGTTTCCTCTTCCTCCTTCTCAGCTGCCACTTGCAAACTACACACCACTGGACTCCCCAGTAAGCCTGGCTGGCTCTGAGTGAAGGCTCACCAAGGAGCTTCATTTACTACTGATGACCTAGAAGCCAGAAGACCAATGCACAATGTGGGTATCAACCAAGGATAGAGGTGGAACCAGGCTTGTTCTAACTTTAACCTTCAAGGTCACAAAAGCACATTCTTAACCTTACCCTGAACATACCACAGATGTTCTGCTGTGTTCCTTAGCTCTCTCTCTGTGTGTGTGTATATGAGAGAGAGAGAGAGAGAGAGAGAGAGAGAGAGAGAGAGAGAGAGAGAGAGAGAATTATTGGTTGAGGCTTGAATGGTCTAACTTATTCTAGTTATAACAATTAAGACTTGCCTTTTATTGAGCACATACTGCCTTCCAGACACCATTTTAGGTACTCCTCCCATATTAGTTCACTCAGTCCTTAAACCAACCCAATGAGATAGACGGAATCTTTTCCACCTTACAGATCATGTAACAGGACCTCAGAGAGTTAAGAAACTTAAGGTTAAAAGCTAGTAAGACACTGAACAGGGATTCAAACCTAAGTCAGTCTTATTGCAAAGCCTTTGCTTGTGCCACTGCCCCTGATGGTCTGAAGCTGGGAAGAAGGCTGATTTTGAACCAGGTGGTCTGAACCTATGCTGCTGGCCTAGGGCTGTGATAGGCCAGGGTTTGGAATGTCTGGGGCCTTGTCTGCCTTCTTCACCATATTATTTTGTGTTTATCTTGTCCAATGCCTGGCTCTTAACCTTGAGCATTTCCAGGTATAATGAGCTAGTAGAGATCATTGACTTTTTAAAATCACTGCTTGAAGTTACGAGGAGTTAATTTTTAACCACATTATCAGATGGCCTGGTGAGAGGAAAATGAAAGCAGCAACAGATGGCTCATTAGGCAATCTGAAGAGAGAATGATGACAGACTATAGATTCTGCAGCATGTTTATTCCAACTCACAGGAACCAGTCGACAGCGATGATCAGGGTGACATCCTCAGTGGGCAGGCCCACAGCACTCAGCACGATCACCATGGTCACCAGGCCAGCCTGGGGTACACCTGCAGCTCCTATGCTGGCAGCTGTGGCTGTGACACTGTAGCCAAAACACACCAGCACAAAAGGAGTTAGAAACCCATTTCTCTCTTCAGGGCCCTTGCCCCGAAACAGTTAGTCCCAAAGGCTGTTATTGCTGTCCCCAAATTGGCCAGTCAGAATCTGTTATCCACTGAGCACCAGCTCTGCCTTATTAAAGGGCTGTGGGAGACTGAGGGGAGTAAGGTCTTCCAGGGAAATAGGGCAAACCACTCTAATGCAAGGACCACATGAGGCGCACAATGTGCAAGAGAGATATTCAAGAGGAAGGCAAGTGTTTACCAACTGAGATGGGTGACTATCTACCCATCCATTCTAAACAAATGACTAATGTCTCTCCACCTACTTTCTTCTATCTACTCATCCATCAGGCATTTAATGAGAATCTACTATGTGCCAGGCATTTATGTTGCCTTGAAGGATAGTAGAGGGATAGTGGTATGGATAGATGGGCAAGGGCATTTTAGGTGAAGCTAAAACCTCAAGTGTTTAAGGAGGTTTTATTCACTTTCTCAAAATCAACATCATAAGACTCTTAACATCTCTGGCAGATGCCCTTTAGGGCACTGACTTGAGAAATAGCTGACTCCTGTCCAAGGTATAAGCATTCATTCCTGACTGCTCCTTTTTGCCAGTGGATGCACTCTGTACAAAAGAAAGGTCTGGAATTCAGGAGAGGCAGGCATGTGAAATTTGCTAAGTATTTATCTTGGGCAGATAAAATGTGGCATGAGGGATTTTTCCCTTTGGAACGTGCAGTTTTTCATCAGCAACTTCCTTAAATCTGGTCACTTTGGAGGAAACAAGGGCTCTCCTCTAGTCCTGAAAAGTTCCTTGATTTGAGTCAGCTTAAAGGGGACACCCACGACATTTTCTTGAGATGTGTCCTTATTCTGGGCCAAGGCCTGAATTGCCTCTAGGACAGCGCTGAGTTGAAAGGTGAAGATGCAGAAACTGCCAATTTAGACTAGAAGAATCCCCGATTCTAGCCACAAATCCATATTCTTCTGAGTTCATAAAGTCTCAGAGTTCTTACAAAGCTGATTCCAGTGCCCATTCATCTGTCCACTGTGGGTCACAGGTAGTGTTTGAGAGTTTGATTAAACTCAGGCCAGAGTTCTTAGACAAGTTTTTTCTTAGCGGCTATGGCCACCCAATATCTAGTAAGTTAGAGATTTCTGAGGCTATCCCAATCCTCTCAAAGTTCCAGGCCTGCACAACCCTTTGGATCTGTTCTGACTTAAGTATTCTTTGTTAAAATCCAAGTTTATATCAATGCTGGTTGAAAAAATTTAAACTGACTGCAATGATGGGTTTTCTTTGTTAGAAGCAGTTAGGTGCCCATGCCCACTGCTCCCTCTTAGAACCCCCAATACATCACTGTTAACCCCGTGGTCACTACAGCCTGAGGATCTTTAGCCACTAACATGGGCTTGTTAGCCACTAACACTTTATGGATCATGCAGTTGCCTAGCTGAAAATGCCAAATGGTCCAGTTTACACTTGTCTTTGGTTAATTTCAAGCAAACTGCAGTAAGTACGTTATGACTTATGGTTGGGAAGATTTAAAAATGTACTGTATGAGAACACTGTTAGAATTTATTGTTTGCCTGGAACTTATGCCTAAACCAAGTGCTAGGGGTGAAAGAGTGGATTAACTTTGAAATGTTCAGGTTCAGCCTTGAGTAGGCATAAGAACCCAGTTTAGTCTCAAACTCCCACTGTAAAGTCTCTGACTAATCACAATCCACTCTCCAAAGCAGCCCTGACCAGTAGGAGTTTCTACAACAACAGCACCTATTTCTACAGTGATAGAACCTTCTGTGTGTGCTCCGTCCAATTCGTGTGTGTAGCTAATGGTACTATATTGAAAAGTGCTGTTCCAGAGAAACAGCTCTGGCAAAATTCACTAAGGACATTTTCACCACTTACTTGAGTAGACAATTTCAGTCTTCATTTGACTAGGATTCTCTACAGTATTTGACTCCACGGACCATTTAATCTTTGAAAATCTCTCTTCTCTGGGTGTCAATGATATCATGGTTTCAGGGCTCTCTTCCCATCTTTCTTTCCTTCTCACTCCTCCTCTTGGGTTCTTCCCTCCCTGCCTCTAACATTAGTATTTTTTCAGGCTCAGTCCTTAGTCCTTTTCTCTTCCCTATGGACTCTCCCTACGCAGTGCCATCCATTTCGAACATTTACTGAATGCTCACTATGTAGGCATCATTCTAAGAATTTTATATGCATTGTCTGACTTATGATCACTACTTGCACAAAATGTAGATACTATTATTATCCTCATTTTACGGGTGAGAAACAGAAGCTTAGAGAATGCAAGTAGCTTGGCCAAGGTTACAGCTAATCATGGTAAAGCTCAGATTCAAACTCAGATAACTGACTTCCTATCAAGCTGAGGACACTGGCTTCTGTATCTACAGTGAAGACCACATTTTTCTCACTGAATACTTCTATCTGGGTGTCTTAAAGGCATTTCAAATTCAATATGTCTAAAAGTATAAACTCTATCTTCCTACCTAGACTTGCTTCTCCTACACTAGTTCCTATTCTGGTAAGCACCGTCCACCAATTCAGAAATACTCACCAATCCTGGGAGTCCCCTGAACCTCATTCCAAATCTAACTGATGCCTCTTTAATTCACTAGCTCTTCTCCATCCCTCATGTCAGTGCCCTGATTGGGCCTTTTCATACCATACCTGAACTTTTGTAATAGTTTCCTAACTGGTCTTCCAGCTATGGTTTCTGCTCCCATTGCCTTTCTAAAATGAAAATGAAAATCTGTCCATGGCATGAAAGATTGTCAAAGACCTTTCCATGAGCTCCCCATACGAACTTTCTTGAGATGATCCCTGACTCCTCATTTCCTTATGTTCTCCACATCACACTCTGTCAATCATACAAAATAATCTGTACTTGTTATTCCTTTCATCTAAAATGCTCATAGCTTCCTTCTTTTCCTATTAAATTCTTACTCCTCTTCTAAGACTTAGCTAAACTCTCTCCAGGAAGCCTTTCCTCACCTTCCCAGGTAGAGCCAACCCTTCCTTCCTGGGTGTCTTTGATGCCTCCCACTCAAACCTCTACTATAGCCCTTATCACACTCAGCATTTACTTAGATATGTGTACCCCTTACCTACCTACTGGGAACCCCTTGAAAGCAGAGACTGGCCCTTGTTCAATCTTGAATACTTGGTCTCTACTCTGCCTAGGACCCAGTGAGGCACTGAATTGAGAACAGAATGATGCTTTTGGCTTATCCAGACCTTGAAGCAGAAATCTTATGCGCACAATCCCACTACTCGTAACAGAGTTGTGCTTTGTTTTGGGAACAGACTTTGTAGACTAAGAAAATCAACCCACCACTAGACCACTCTTGATCTCCCTTCACAGATGACATTTACTAGAGGCAATTCCAGTAACAGAGATGAGAATGAAGGTGACATCATGCCCCCACCTGATAGTGACGATCTGCCCAATGCTCAAGTCCATGTCATTCAACTGTGCGATGAACACAGCTGCTACTGCTTCGTAGAGTGCAGTCCCATCCATGTTGATTGTAGCACCAACGGGTAACACAAATCTAGTGATCCTTTTGTCCACGTGGTTCTTTTCTTCAGCACAGCGGAAAGTGACAGGCAGGGTTGCTGAACTGTGTGATAAAAAAAACAAAGCAGTTATGGTTTAGAAATGCTGGTCCTCAGTCCCTGCCTGAAGAGACACCTCCATTCCAAAAACTAACCAGGAGCCCAAAGCATGCTGGCACCTTTGACAGATTCAGGAATCAGAAGGTGCTATGGTTGCCATTGTTCCAAGTTACAGCATAATCCCTTCCTGGGCTGCAGGCTATGCCAAGAGGGCTGGAAATATTCCACAGGGTGAAGAACTACATTCAAGGACATGGGTAGAGACTATGGAGGTCATTTATTTCTTTTTTAAATTGATCTCAGTGAGAGAGAGAGGGAGAGAAGCCAATTGCTTGCTTCCCATATGTACTCCAACTGGTGATTGAACCTACCACCTAGTTATGTGCCCTGACTGGGAATCGAACCACCACCTTTTGATGAATGGACTGATACTCCAACCAAGTGAGCTACACTGGCTGGGGTGATCATTTCTTGAATTAAAGGCAGCTACAAAAACTATAAGCTGCAGACACTGCTTCATCAAGTGAGGCGAGAGTTGATAAAAGCTTGGTTCAGAGACTTCCTCTAGACACCCCTCTTCTATTTACCTGGAAGAGATCATGAGAGCAGTCAGGAGAGCCTGAGCCATTCCCATGGCAAACCGGAAAGGGTTCTTTCTTACCACAATGAAATATATCAGTGGGAGAATTACAATGGAGTGGATTGCAAGCCTGTAAAGGAGAAAGGAACAGGTTCATGGATGATACCACTTCTTCATATTAGTCCTTTTTTCAAACAGCTTTTTTATGCATAATGTCATTCAACTTGCATATTGATCTAATGAGAAAATGAAAAGTAGGGCAGGAATATGTCTCCAGGCCACATATGAGAATGAGGGGATTCATTCAGCAAGTGAAGTATCTTATCAAAGTTACTGGCAAAGCCAGTAGCTGCATGCAATTCCAGGTCTCACAGAGCAATTACATCATGCTTCCAAGCCCTGAGCATGTTGTTCCTGCTAAATGTGCTAAAATGCTTTCACTTCCTTCTGCTGAATTCTTACTCCTTCTCTAAAGAGACTCAGTAAGACTTCTCTTTCCTTCAGGAAGCCTTCCCTCAAATTCCCAGCTCCCGCTGACCCCTCCCTCCTTGGTGACTCTGTGGCTCCCTCTATTACAGCCCTTCACAGTCTCAGCCACTGTGCTTCTTGGGCCTCACCGCTGTTCTGCTGGATGGTGCCCACGGTCTAAGAGGGAAGTGAGGATTACAATGAGGAGGAGGAAGCCCTTGCTCTTCCATTTTCATACTTTGGACCAACTCTCTGTTATTCCTGTCTTCTAAAACTATTCCTTGTTCCACATGGAAATATACGGGTTACACAAAACAGAGGGCTTCAGAAAGGAGACGGATTCAGCAGATGCCATATATGTGGCAGCTTAGAGTTTAAAGATATGTGAAGCTGAAATAGTAAGAAGTGGTCATTGAAAATACAGCTCCTGCGGGTGTGGAAAGAGGTTCTCCTGGGTAGAGAGCTTGTGGCTAAGAACTCTGAGGAACTGACTTCATTCACTCTTAGGAACCTAGCTAGGATAAGAGAACAGAAGCCAGCAGAACCCTGTTATGAAGTGGCTCAGCATAATACGCCGTAGCGCCATCACTGCCTGGACGCAGCCTCTGGCCTCTAGTAAGGTGGATGGTCCTGCCTCCCTTTACACCAGGCCCTGGGATTTGACTGATCCTCACACTGCAGGAATCCAGGCTGCTTCTCTGTTGACCATCAGGGCTATGCTCTTGGTAAACACAGTGGAAACTCCCCAATACAATCGAGTTCCAATAGGTGAGCTGATTGTTCAAGTGGGTGTTTGGGGGCATTGACCGGTGGGAGTCAAATGGATGATGTTTACTTATTCCTATGGCCCATATTTCAAGGCACATGTGATGTGTCCCACCCCCGGCTGATAACTGGGAGCACCATTTATCACCTATTCCCCTCAAGAAACCAATAACAGGACTGTAATAAGTACCGTATTTTCTGGTGTATAAGACAACTTTTTAACCCAGGAAAATCTCAAAAGTCGAGATAAAACTGCTGAAATGGTAGAAATGGTAGAGGGAGAAAGTAGAGGAGGTAGTCGGGTCACTTCTCTCACTAGCCTTCTCATTATTTGAGAAGATTTTTGAGATTTTCCTGGATTAAAAAGTCATCTTATACACCAGAAAATATGGTATGCAAATGACAGGTCTCCTGCTGCCTTCCTGCTTTACACAATTCCTTCCACCATGAAGATTCTCCACCCCCCCATCCCACCCCCCCCACCTCCCCCCC
>PVJC01000814.1:34753-91514 GCA_004026665.1 Murina feae | reverse complement strand
GAGGAAGTGAAGACCAGGAGACAGCCAAGACTGGCTACCAGTGGGTTTTAAAAAATTTGAATACAACTAATAAAGGCAATGACAAAGCCTGGTCCAGGCTGTTCTGCCAAGATCTGGCACTGAGCACAGTGTGATCCACCTCCAGTACAGCTGTTAAAGGGCAGCCCTTCCTCCCCAGCCCCGCCGACACCCGGCTCTCTTATTGCTGAACCCCATTTTCCCCTGCACATGGGAGAGAAGCCAATGTTAACCCTCTGAAACCCAGACTCTCCTGAGCTCAAGTGAGGTTTCTTCTCTTGGGTCTGACATACCCAGTCAGGACGGTGACCATGTAAAGGCCCAGCTTGCGGAATATGTCCCAGTCTTCAACTTCTATGATCTTTCCGGCAATCAGGAATAAAATCCCGATCGGCATGTAACTAGGAAGTAAGCACAACGAAGTCAGCAGGTGTTTTCCCAGGGTGGGATTTTTGGGGAAGAAACTAGCTTCAGCTTTGCACCCGCTGGGAGGAGCACAGGGTGCACAATGAAGTGAAGGTCTCAGTTTCATCTCAGTTCCAGGCTCTGAGGGATCACACTGGCTTCAGGTTTCAATACCTGTATGTACCTTAAATCCTACCCACCTAAGCTACCGTAATGGGACACACTTGGCAAGAAGGTATGGCTATTACCTCACCTTTATAATTTTATTAACCAATGCCACCCCAATACATTCAATAAGTACATAAAAAGGTGTGATTAAACTACTGCATAGCCCATTCCTTGTTCCCAGTACATATACATTCTAATGATTGTTACCTCCAAGATCTCATTTTAGCTTGATCCTCCAAATATGGTCACCAGGCTCTTTCTACCCATGGCCACCTTGTTTCCCAGGTTGTAGTATCAGCTAAGAGCAATGGGGTTAGTAGTGGAAGTGGGCATAATAGCTGTTTGTGGAGCTCTCATGACAGCTTTTGTTTTGGCTTAAGTATTTTACATGCATCAATTCAATTAGTGTGCTTCTCCCAATCCTATTGGGAGATTTTATTACCCTTTTTTATAGATAATTGAGCTGAGGTGCAGTGGGATTAAGTGACTGAAATAACGGAACCCTTTACATCACTGTCAATGTCTATAATTTGGAGTAAATAATGTTAAACCAACTCAATATGAGATAAGTGGGACAGAGGTCTCTGAGGAAAGGTAGACTTTTCGGCATCTCCAACACAGGGCAGGTACCCAAGCAGCTTTCATTTGGATGGGTAGTGCTCGTGCTGTACCTGTTTAAGTATCCAGAATACCACTTTTCATGGGGTCTACTAAGGAAAGCACTTTGTGTTTTGATGTGCAGGGAACCCCTTCAAGTCATGCCTTTAAGAGCTACCTCTTACATAATGCTAGTTGGGTACAAGACGATCAAGGGCTTTGGCAGTAAACACAATGGCTGATATCTAGACTCTTGTTAGTGAACAAAAAGTAACATGTGGCACGATTCAATATTCTTGTTAGTGTCTTGATATTCAGGGTTCCCCTTTCTAAGGTGAGTCAGTTGAGAAACATAAGACTTTTGGTTCTAATTCTGAGGGGACAGTTCTAATTTAGGGGAAGCAAGATGGCATGAATGAGCATTTGCTCACCACATAATGATCTGAATGATTTTCATGGTTGCATCGGTCAGAGCATTGAAGAAATCCACCAGAATCTGTCCCTTTTCTCCCATTTTTCCAATGACAAGTCCAAAGACAAGGCAAAAGACAATCAAGCCGAGGACATTGATGCCATCTGAATACATGCCTACGACTTGGTATTCCTTTGTTTCATTCTGTGAATCGAAACCAAGAAAACATATTGATGCGTGATTATAATATTGTCAGACAGCATAGACATTGAAATGCTAACCAGGGATCTACCAGTCAGAGTCAACAATACTTTGGGAAATATAACTAAAAATACAAAAAAGAAAACCCATCTATGAATGTATCACTTTTTTTTTACTGCCCCCACCCTTAGCCATTGAAGTTTAAAGTAGTTTTTTTTTTTCCTCTTTCTCTCAACAAATCCATATCTGAATATTTCTTTTGAAGATTTCTCATGGGATGTTTTACTTTTTTAAAAATTCTATATTGTTTAATATAGACATATTATTACATATGTCTCCTTTCCCCCATTGTGTTTTACATTTTTAGTAAGAACTTCAGAATCAGGGCACTTTCGGGGTTATTTTAACTCCTCACTTTATTTGGAGGCTATATAAAAAGACTAGGAATTAGTAATGCAGGACACAGAAAATACTGACCGGTGTGGACATTTTTAGGACATTTTACTGGTTTATCCTGATAATGAAGCACGAGAACATCCTTGCCCTGGCTGGTGTGGCTCGTTTTGTTAAGCATCATCCCATGCACCGAAAGGTCACTGGTTCGATTCCTGCTCAGGGCACATACCCAGGTTATGGGCTCGATCCCTAGTAGGGGGATGCAGGAGGCAGCCAACAGATATTTCTCTCACACAGATGTTTTTCTCTCCCTCTCCCTTCATCTGTAACATAAATAAAAACGTATTTAAAAAAGAACATTTTTTTACTGCCTCTAATTTTGAATGACTAACAGGATTTTGAAAATACGAAAGTTAACCAGCCTGACCAGCATGGCTCAGTGGTTGAGCATCAACCTATGAACCAGGTGGTCATGGTTCGATTCCCAGTCAGGGTACATGCCTGGGTTGTGGCTCAATATCTAGTGGGGGGGTATATAGGAGGCAGCTGATCAATGATTCTCTCTCATTAATGTCTCTCTCTCTCTCTCTCTCTCTCTTTCTCTCTCTTCCCTTCTCCCTCTCCTCTTAAATCAATAAATGTATCTATTTTTAAAAAGTTAACCAGGTTCCTACTATTAGGAACCATCTGTTTGCTTTATCCTGTGTAAGAATAGCATAAGATTTCATAAGGACATAACATAACTGGACAAGCCCCTGGGGCACCAGTTATTTCTCAATTATGATGTGGTTTAATCAAACACATATTTACCAAGCAGCTGGAGTGTGCCAACTGCAGTGCTACACTCAGGTGGCATAAGGTCATCAGTAAAAGGGGGAAGATTTATTTGTTCTAAAGAGAAACACAGTGAGATGGTGTGTAATTAACTGCACAGCCAAGCTATGAGTTACAGGCGTCTTATGGAACCTGGGGACGTGGATGAGGGCTATGAGGCTACCATTAAGAAATGGTAAGCAAAAGCAAAAGTCATGCTGCACTGGACCTCTGTATCCTGCTTGGAGAATTCCTACCCATGTTTTATGGCTCTCCAATGAATTTAAACGATCCTGTTGGATGCCCCAGAGTACCCTGTTCTTCCCGATTGTAATATTCATCACTCTTTTATATGAGGGCAGATGCCGCATCTGTCTTTTCACTATTGCAACCCAGTGCTCAGCAGGGCCTGGCTCAGGGAGGGTGATCAGAAAATCCTTGTGGAACCACATCAAAGGCAGGAATAAGGAGTAATGAAGAAGGCTGATCAGGACAGGACAGAGGGGTCCACTGGGAACTGAGCCGGAAACTAGGGAGGAGCTGGAGGCGCTGGACCTGTCAGAGGGGTTAACCGGGGGGTGAAGGCTTTCTGCAGGTGGAATCAGGGAGCCAATGGTGGCTTAGTTAATCTGAATTCTTAAGTCTACCGAACATTTATCTTTTCCTTAATTTTTCCCTTCCCTTGTGAAAGCAGAGAACATTTGGGAAAAAAATCTACTACAGGACTAAAAAATGTATTACATCAGGCCCATACATGCTAAGCCTTCAATAGGGAAATTCCCACAGCTCTCCAAGTCCATTGATTTTATCCATGAGTTCATGGCAAATTCTAGGTGGCAAAACCTAACCCGAACTGAGACAAGGCCACCTATAGTCTATTTCTTTTAACTTGGCAGAATAGTCATAACTTTGGTGCAAGAATATTGATGTGCTTGATTCTAGAAGGCTGTGGCCAATCCCACTTCAGGGAAGTGTTTATCGTGTACACTCACCACCTGGCCCATCTGCATCACATCTGGGCAGAGTTTCAAATAAGAAACTGTGGGCCTGCATTCTGTGTTTACATAGTCGTGCAAACCTAAAGCAGTTCCCAGAGTTGCGCATCTCAATTCTAAGGAGTGGCAGAGATACAGAGGCAACAGGGCTCTTTCTCTCGTCCGTGTGGTTCAATGGCTGCTCATTATTCTTGGTAGTTAGGTTCTATGAAGTGGTCACCAACACTGAATTAGCGATTACTAATTAATTATTTCTAGGGATAATGTATGAGTAAGTTCTTGGGAATCAATGCTCACAACTTTTTCATCAAATAATCCTCACATGACCTACTTTATGCATGTTTCTGTTCAGAAACAACCTTATTTCATATATACTGTTGCTTCATTAACATTGAATTCACAACCCACACACTAGAACTCATGCCTGAATGAAGTGTATCTACCATATTGTATTCTCTGGAAGGCACATTGCAGACCTCTTGCATTTAGGAACCACAGACGGCACTTCAGCACTATGGTTGGGGGATATTTTAAACAGCGAAATTACCACGAAAAGCACAAAACTGTGAAAATGTGGCACAAGCGCATCAGGAAAAGACATGTGCTAATAGTATGAGAGCTGAAACAAGAAGGCAGAGCATAGCTGTGTTGTTCAGCCTCAGCTGGGAACACATGTGCACTGGGCGACTTACATTTTCCACTGCTCCGTGCACATCTGCGAATGACACGAAAGCGCCTGGGTGTTGGTTTTGAGGTTGCAAATACATTTTAGCGAGTAGGTGAATTCACAAAGTGTGGAATGCACAAGTGAAAAATGAGGGTGCCTACTGGGGAGGGAGCATGGGCGACAAGGAAGGAAGCATACCTTGGCAACAGCGGTTGTCATGATGGCTGTGACAGATGCTGCTGTTGCATTCATCCCTGGCTCACTGGGAGGACTCACTTCTTTCCGCGTGGTTTTATACTGCACATTAGAAAAAAAAAACCCAAGAAACAAATGAAGTAAGTTTTTTAAGCACCTGAGGCTAAATCACAGGAATACAGTTACTTTGGGCAAACAAATACCACTCAAAAGGTCTACTTCCGATGCCTCTGTTGTCTCCAGGTATTGACAGAACCTCCTATGAGGCTTTGGAACCAAAAATGGAATTGAGAAATCCAAGCCCCTGACGCCCACAGCCACCTTTCCATGATGTCAAAATGTTCTCTCACTTTCATAGCAACAAAGTGGACGGAATTTTCGGTGTGATTTGTAGGTGCTTTAACAGACAGACTCTACAGGAATCCTGTGCATCATTTTTCTATTTATTATTTTTAACCTGGGAGAAACCTCACCACTTTGATAAATGTAGTCGTTATGACTTTAATAAACATCAACAACGATATGATTGTTCCAAAATCAACAGTCGTCTTAGGGCTGCTCCATGAGATTTCTGTCGACTCCCCCTCCTTCAGCCCCATCTGTTCTGTGGAGCTTCAGCAGAGAGGTTGAAGAAAGAGCTAGTATACCCTCACACCAGGCATAAAAGTCACGCCTACAGGCTCTGCCAACACCGAGAACCTCACAAATGGCCACTGTGGCTGAGGCGCAAAGGCACCTCTGACATAGAGGTGGTTCTGTGCTGCTTGGAGGTCGGCAGCGAGCAGTTTAATTGCCGCTCCTGTTGGTATACACAGGGGTCTCTGTTCATACAATTTATGTGAATCAATTCAGCAGTTTGCGATAGACTCAGCTGTCTAAGTGCATAGACAAATGAGAGAAAAAGACATGAAGAAAATGGAGAGATTTTTAAACTTTCCTAGAGGGAAAAAAAAATCATGGCATTGTTATATTGTCCCTTAGAGTGTCAGCAATGGGGACAGAATGATTAAGGAAAAGACCAAATACCAGGAATACCAGCCACCTTGTGGGTCAGATACTGATCTGCCCACCAGAGTGAAAGAGGAGATGGAGGCTACTGTTTCCACTGCATGGCATCTCCCGCCAGTCTAACTCTATTCACAAATACAGTGTGGTGCTACAAAAACAGGCATGAGAAGCCATGTTCTGAAACATTCGCGGGCAGGGTAGAGGGGGTCAATGACGGAAAAAAGGGGACATCTGTAATACTTTCAACAATAAAGAGAAAAATTTAAAAAAAGAAAACATTCCTTGTTTGACATTTTTTCTGACTTGCTCCATTTGAGCCCCCCCCTTTTTGTTGGGGGGGGGCATAAAGGAAAAGGGAGCAGAATAAGCTACAATAGGCACTTACTTCACTGTGACTGAAAGACCAGGGATACAGTACAGAGGAGGCACCTGAAATTCCTCCATTCCCAGGTACATCTCCTGCCATTTTTGATGGGCTAATTCCATTCGTTGAGTTATGGCAGGAAAAAAAATTTAATCGGTGGTGGGAAGGAGGGAGCGATGTGGGCAAAAGTCAATATTATTACCTGCTGGAAACAGGCTTGGACAAGGTTCTCAGGGAACATATTCCTGTTGGAGACATGAAAAGCAGTATTATATTCAGGCAAAAGTGTTTTGTTTTGGATTGTCTGTCACACCCAGGACATGGGCGGAAATGAGTGTGACACAGTCCTCTGGTTTCTCTTATGGCTTCTTTGCATAGTACTTCCTTGTAGTAAGATTTATTTTTCCCTGCTGAGCTTCTCCTAACCAACCGTTCCTTAGCTGACTCACTGAGAAGCCAATACACATGCTGTCCTGGGGAAACACCACACTGGCAGGTGGACACTCGCAGTTAAGAGATGACTTTAATATTCTGCACATTTCTGTTTTCATCCATGAGAATGTATGCTTACCAAGAGTCCACTGCATTTCTTCCCGAATTCTTGATGCCAACTGCAAATATCATTGTCGTTACTGAATTAAAAATTATGTAAATCAAGGAAATAGGAGTGTGAGAAGGAAGGTGTAATTTCTTTTTTTTAAGGAAGGTATGATTTCTATAAAAACTAAGCTGGGTGCCTGGAAACTCAATCAAGCCAAGTGACTAAAACTTCTGCAGCTAAATTAGGTTTGGGAAGGGAACTAGAAGGAAAAGGAGAACTGGAAGGATTCGACACTCCACTTTCTTTGCAAGTCTAAGGGTTTTTGTTGCTCTGCTTCATAGAAACTGAATCTGGACATTCTAGATGATGCATTTCTGCTGCATCCTGCAGCGTATACAACAGAAATGGTAGGAAATTACGATCAACTGACATACTCAAAGAAAAGACCTGAACCTACATAAAAAATTGGCAAATAAACGCATTTAAGTTTTAGCTATAAACAAAATACGTAATGCTTATCTATCACTTTTTATGATTCTCTTCCTTAATTGCTATTTATTAACTAACCAATTTCCAGCCCTGACCGCTTCAGATTAAGAGGGTTTTTTCCTGTACAATTAAAAAAATGTATTTCTGCAAATGTGCTTCAGAACTGACTACCCAGCATCCTAATGCAACAAGCATACTTTCTGCATCTCTGTCCATCCTAAGTCTTGACAGAGGAGCTCATTCCTTCCATGCCCTTTTGGAGCCATGACTCTGCAAGCAGCACTGGCTGTGTAATTTGCAGGGTCCAGAGCAAAATGAAAATTACAATTAAAAATTATTAAAAATTTCAAGATAGCAATAGCAGATCATTAAAGTAAGCATGAAGTCCTGTGTGACCACACAGGTTGAATGCCAATGAAGCCATCCTGCTGGCGAGACACTCACCTGATCAAGTCTAACATGGCATCGACAGTACTGACTTCAGGGCTGCTGCCTCTCCTGTCAACTTCATCCACTTTCTGGCTGGCACCAGGCTTGATGGTCACCACCAGCACGATACCTGTGGCCAAGGAGAGCATCCACAGAGTATTGAGACCCTTTCTGGGCACCCAGCACCCCCAGTGCATCCTTCTTGGACCCGCTGGACATGGTGGGACCGCGGGGTCCAGCCAAAATGCTGAATCTCAGCTGCGACTTCAGCAGCAGCCTTAATTACTTTCCCATTTAAATGAAGCAGAAGGAATTTTCCCCATTTTCTTTAAATGAAGGGGCTACCCCTTCTCTCTGTCCATCCCCTCTCTCTAAAAAAAAACACAAAAAAACAATGGAAAAATATCCTTGGAAAAAGAGGAACAACTGTAATAATCTGAACAATAAAGGTTTGATTAAAAAATATCCTTGGGTGAGGATTTAAAAACATAATTAAAAAATAGAATAAAAACGAAGGGGCTATATTTCAGAATTGCTTTTGGAAACACCTGCTGACAAAATGTTCTTTTTCCTTTATTTTAGCTTATGAGGTCAACCTAGGCAGGACATCCTTAAAATATCAAGCCAGGTCATAATAGACGGACCATATTTTTTTCACAAAAGAATGCCAAAGGTATAAGAGCAGCTCTATTCTCTGAGAACGTTCTCCTTCTTTCAAGTGGGATTTACACTTGACAAGACTCAGCCATTAGCTTTCACTACTATGTGATGTTTGAAATGCACTCAACTGCTATCTTTCCAGAAATCTTTTATAATTATACTCAACTCCACTACTACAGACTCATTGCTCTAAAGATTGTATAAGCTCTTGGTTCCACTTCCTTCTACCCAATGATCTTGGAGACGTATAGAGCTGTCACCCTCTTTCTGTTCTTACTAGAGACTTTGATAAAGACTACCATAGCTGTAAGTCAGTCAGGATTACATTTTCTTTGTATAAAAGGTGCGTGTAGACTTCAAGCCAAAAAGCTTCATGGTAGTGTAACAATACTGCTTTCTAATTTTCTAAAAAATGCACATTATAAAAAGCCCAACCACCTTTTAAGTGAAAAGTCACAATTATATAGAGCAATAAGAATTCAGTGATAACTTTTACCTAGAATGACAGCAATGAGAGTGGTGCAGAAATAATATGCAACAGCACGCAGCCCAATTTTTCCAGATACATTGGAATCCAATGCAGCGACACCTGAAAGGGGGGAGAAGTCAAATTATATTACTTTTAGAAAGACTGATTTACAAGACTAGTGATGATTCAATCCTTAAGGCGTGAAATAAAGAGCTGAGAGCTGTCGCTGGATCTCTTGGCCGTATTGCACACACTTGGACAAGATGTGAAGGGTGAAAAAAGCAAAATTCCAAATACAGAATTAAGAGATGGGGAGCCTACTGACATCTAAGTTCCCCTTCTTGGCAAGCCCTCACTGCCGCTGCCCATCGTGAGCGTCCTGCCTTGGGCTCCTCTTGGGGGGTGGTCATGAGACACAATCAGGGGTCCTCCTGCATTTGCTTGCCGTGTGGGTGGGGGAAAGGTGGAAGAGGGCATAAAGGGGATACATGATGATGGAAAAAATAAAAAATTTAAATATATGAAAAAGAAGAACGTTATCAAGATTTGTGCACTATATCGCTCAACATCTTTTTGGAATTCAGTATCAAGGAAGAGTTTATTTTAAAGAACTGAGATAATTCTTTCCTCACATAATGAAAATCAAATAACCCTTCTGCCTTTTGTTAGAAAGCTCAGAGTCAACTAAAAGATAACTTTTACATATGTGTTCATGATAATTATCTGATTAAAAAGAGAAAAATATAAAGAAAACAAAAATTACTTCAGCTCATCAGCCATAGTCAATATTCTGGTGAATTATCTTCCAATATGTTTTCCTCAATTTTTTGTAAACATAGCTGAGATAATTTTATAGTTTTTAATAGTCTCTCTTCCTAATACTATCTTATAAACATTTTTCCTTATTGTTATAAATTCATCCTGAGGAAGGCTACATAATCTGTCATAGGGTTGTACCATAAGGTATTTAACCATCCACTCACTGCTAGGTCTTTAGGTAGTCTCAGGGCCAAAGTCAGTAATAAATCACAGTAATTTCACTAACCATTCTGGTTAGCATATTTTTTCTTCTTTTATTGATTTTCAAATTACTTCTATGTTAATTTTATTGTGTGTGGCTTTGATTGTGACACACCTAAAAATTCCCATTTTATTTTATTTTAAAATTGTTTTTATTGATTTTCAGAGAGAGAGAGATGAAGGGAAAGAGAGAGAGAGAAACATGGATGGGCTGCCTCTTGCATATCTCCTATTGGGGATCGAGCCCACAACCCAGGCATGTGCCCTGACCAGGAATCAAAATGGCAACCTCTCTCTGCAGGGGACAATGTTCAACCAACTGAGCCACGCCTGCCAGGGCTAAATAAGATTCCATTTTATAGAGGCAGTATATAAATAAAAATTTCTGAAAGCATAGGTATTTTAGGAGATATATGGCCACGTTGTTAGATGCAGTTTCAAATGAACTTGGACTGCCAATAAAACTATTGAATGTTACCTTTCCTCGCTAGAAGGCATTGCCCTCCATCAAGGACGCTCATATAAATGGAGTCAATGACACAGCTCTCTGACCAGACCTCTCCCATGGGGGACACATGAGAAACAACCAAACCATCTTTCAGCAAGCTGCCCTTTGGAGGTTTCAGACTACCCCGCCTGATATACAAAAAGAGAATCACATCTTGATCACCAAAGGAAATATTTCTTGAGCTTCCAATATGTGTGAGTTGTGTCATACTGTTTGCCAAACCTGAAGTACAGGGCAGCAGGAAAATGAAGAGGTTGTCATGAAGCAATCCCAGAGAAAAGGTAGTAAACTTGTAGGCTATCAGTACGCACAGGTAGCTTTTATATTCACTGCTCACACTTAAAAGGGCCTGTCTATTTTTTTAAGTGACTGGAGGATTATGCTCCTCACATAGAATTGAATGTATTTGATTTAGGAGAAATCTATAAGGAAGCTGTCACCTCTCACTCTAAACACACCCTTCCTCTGACTGTTGATTGCTTCTTTGGAAGTTAGCATTTTGGGGGAAGGAGCCCTGAGTTCTTTAACAGCCACCCCAGAATGTTGCTAAGGGCCCATTCCCCAACATCTGGGACAAGGTTGTGCAACACACACACACACACACACACACACACACACACACACACGGTGGAATACTGCAACAGTCCCATCCTGGAATAACCATGATCATCTTTTTCTCTTTCTTTGGGAAAAATGCAGTTTGGTGTGCTCAGAAGACTTTCTTTTCCTAATGGCAAGACAATGAAAAATAACAATTCTGCAAGAAACAACAATAAACAAAATTAAGAGACGGCCACAATTCAGAAAAAAAGTGGACTATTTCATTTTTAGTTTTGGTCTCTTAAAAAGAGAGCAAACAAGAATGCAAACATATAAGTTTGTTACGTATATTATTTAACCACAAAATGTGCCTATCCCACTTTAGAGCTCTGCTTATTATTCGGGCAAACAATTAAAACAATTACGAATAACAATAAGCCAGGTTAAAAAGACAAACAAGAAAATCATCAAATTAACAACTGAGTCACCTGTATCCCTGACCTAAGAGAAGATGTATTTTCAGATACCTTATATTGGCCCTTGGTAGCTATCCGATTTAAGCAGCTCCCAGCCCCCAAGGTGCTGATAAATGACAGGCTCCCAGGGTGGTTTCAGAACTGTTCTTGAGTATGTGTTTCATGTCTTTTAAGGATTTTCTTCCAGCAGTGAAACAAATTAAATCTATGTGGGTAACTGTTTCCAGCATATGTTAATACTAGTATGTCTTCATTTGTCTTAATGATGTGGCCGAGGACTGGTGCCTCTGCTTCTATTCTAGGACCCAGCCGCCAATAAAAGGCTTCGTACTAATGAGATTCTCAGTGGAAATATCTTAAACAAATACATGCCCAAAGCAGGCAGCCAGCTTCTTCCTGCTGGAGTACAGCAACTATCTTGTAGTTATTTGCAGGAAGAGCTTTGTTTTCCATTCCTCAATTTACCCTAGTCCTACAATTCTCCTGGACATATCAGAAATGTATTCAAATCAAATATCATACGTCTCCGCCTCTCTCTGGAATTGCCCTCTACCTCCCAGTCATCACTGACTGAGGGCAGAGCTGCTCCCAAATCCAGGCTTTTGGACAGTTTATAATGTGATGTTGAGAATCGGGGCAGTGACCACTAGAGAGGGAAGGAACATAGGCAAGGAAACAGCCTAATCTTTGAAAACCTCTATAATAGGGACATTACTGAAGTTAACTTGAATATAAAATGCCTGTCTGCATGGTCTAAATACCCCACCTGCCAAAAACAACAACAATGACAGTGATAATTATACACAACGATGATGATAAGGATGACAACAGACACTGTATACTGAGCAATAACTTAATGTTGAGTGCATCATCTTTACTTCTCACTATAACCTTATGAGATTAGGCATTATTCCCCCATTTATAGAGGAGAGAGTTGCGGTTCAGAAAGGCTAAGTAACATGCCATGGTCCTATACCTGGTGAATGATGAAGACAGGAGCCTGAACCCAAGTTTGATCCCAAAGGCCATATTCTTAACCACTATGTCATACTGGCTCTACCAACGTGCTATGAAGTTCTAGACCAGGGCTACGCAATAGAATTTCCTGTGATGATGGAAATGTTCTCTGTTTGTGCTGTCTACTGCAGTAGTCACAAGCCACATGTGGCTAGCAAGCACCTGAAATGTGGCTAGTGTGAGTGAGGAACTGAATTTGATTTTAATTAACCTCAATTTAAACAGCCACATGTGGGTAATGGCTACCATACTGGACAGCATAATCTCTAGAACTTCCCAGAGTGTCCAACATTTAGTGGACGCTAACAACGAATTCAAGCTTGATTCCATTACAAGGACCCACTCTCCACCTTGCCAGCACAGAGGCAGGGGAGAGGATGAAGGGAAACCATCATCTCCAGGTAAGCATTTCTATCACCACACTGGCCATATTGCTCCAAGGCCTGAGGCTTCTTCACCGATCCCCAGTGCAAAACATAAATAAATAAGGTGCTCTGTGGATGTTGTGTTCGATGCCTTCCACGTGAAGAACAGAGCTGCACTTTTACGGGCGGTGTTCTTACAAAGTGAGCTCATTTCAAAGATCCACGTGTGTCAGAGATTAGGAACTCGGCAGGTAGTCTCCTTAGAAACCATGTGCACAGGGCAGTTTGGCTCAGTTTCCAGGGTGACCATCCATGATAGACCTCCATCTGAGAACACATTTAGCATCTTAGTGCCTCTCTCCCATTTTTTTCATTATTGTGTACCCTACCCGACACCCACCCACCTCCAGCCTTTTAGACAATTTTTTCCTTATGGCCATCCATGAAATTTTAATACCATAGACAAACTTTACATCTGTTTATGTACTAAATAAATACAGGTATTTTAAAAAAAATTTTTTTTTTTTTTACATAAGAAGAGTAAGTTTCTATCCCTTCACTCCTACCCCAAACCAGCTTTTGTTGCCTTGGGGGCGATATTGCTCCTGTTGAGAACAGGGAGTCTAGCTTGAGGGATACTGTTGTGTGAATGGCATCTTAATCCAGAAGGCAGTGCCTCTTCATCAGTTCCTCTGTCACACTAGTCACCTTCCAGGTGTTCACTAGCTACAAGTAGCTTGTGTCTACTGCAGTGGACAGCACGAGCAGAGATCGTATTGGGCAGTGCTGGTCTAGAATTTATAGAAGGTGGAGAGAGTCAGTCTGACACAATGGTTAAGAATATGGCCCCATCACTTACTGGAGGTGGTCAGTTCCAAACAAGTGAAACATCACCATGCTTTATCCTTGGGCAGTAGTCGGGAACAGTTTTGAGGCTGGGCTGTGCTCTAGAAACAGGAATACAATCTAAGGTTGTCCTTGGAAGTTGGGGGCACCTGCTAGCTCTTTAAGAAACCACACTTGCTTTTTCGTTTGGGGAGGAGGTTCTGATGAGCTGAATTGCTGGCTCCTGGCCCAAACAGTAATAATTGATTAGAACTTTTTATAAAAACACTACAAAAGAAGCAGCTGTCATGGGCTAAACAATAGCATGTTTTAAAAATAAACACTCGCGGGCAGAAGACTCCTCTGAGAGCTCCCTGATGTAGCTTACCACCCACTGCAGAATAAAGTTTTCATGACAATCTCTCAACGTTGCCACTGAGAGTTCAGCGCTAAGTATTACTGGATGTTTTTTGGTCTGGCAGCTGATGGTGCTTCACAACTTGGAATGGACACAACCAGGAAACTCACTGTTGCATCCCTGTCTCTCTGTCACTGGCAGAGAGCCACCGGTATGGGGAGAAACAAACATTGGCTTTGGCAGGACAGATTGGGCTGAAATCCCAGCCTTCTCCTATCAGACTCAGTTTCCCCAACTATCAAATAGAGGTTTTAAGTGCCTCTACATCTTAAAGGGTAATGTGAGGAGCACGTGGACACCCTCATCTTGTATAGCTGTTGTGAGGATTAGAAATAGTATCTGTAATATGCCTAGCACAGTGTCTAGAACTTAATTTGTATTAGTGAGTAGCTTCCATTATACTTGAATGAAATGACGACTACCAAGTGTGTCACTGAGCAAATGGAAGGCATTTAATAAGGGTCAGCTCATTCATTCCCTCATTCTCCCATCATCATTTTGGACTCCTTCATCACGTGGTCACTAAAGAGATCTCTAAAAAACATGAATCAGGCCATTTCACATGCATGTGTAACCCTCTGGTGATACTTAAACCAGGCTAACAAGGCCCTGCATGAAGAGTGCCCGCCTGCCTCTCTGTCCCAGCTGGTGCCACCTCCCTGTCACCTCCAACCCTCTGGAGCCCAGGGAGCTCCCTACCACTTAAAGGCTTTTGCACAGGCTTCTCTCTCTGTTGGACTACTCCCCGCCACTCCCCCCCCCTTTGTTTGGCTACTTTCAAGTCCTTCCTCAGAGTCCTTCCCTGAGTCTCAGGATGAACCAGGCTTCTCTGTTTTCCTCACGTGCATCTTGCTCATGTCAGGTTTCACATGGTTTATCAACGGGTTCATTTAACTTCTGTCTTTCCCACTAGACTAGAAGCTCCTTGGTGGCAGGAGGCTATCTGCCTGCTCACCAGTGTGGACGCAGTGACCACACACAGAGGAGCTTGAGAAACATGTGTGGACAGAAGGAATGACCTGGTTATTTATGGACAGCTGCCTGCCCTCAGCGCCCCTCCTCCCAGGGTATGGTCCCTGGGCAGCAGAATGTTCCAGAGTGGAATTCCAGACTCTGTGTCAGTCCCAGGTGCTACCCTTTGGGCCTGTGTGATCTTGCCAAAGCAGCTTTATTTCTCTTCCATCTCCAGTTTCCTTATCTCTAAACATGGAGATAAGGTCCAACTTAATGAACTGTTACATTGGGCTGATATGAGGATCCAATAAACAGGGTCACTGTCCCGGGAAACAAGGCTGGATATGAGTTTACTTTATTCATCCAGGGTTTAGGGAAGTCTCTGCAGGTTCCATTTTCCCTGGGATGATGAAAGGTAAGATAAAAGGCAGAGGGGAGCATGCAAAATATATTTCTATGCATGCTTCACCTGGGACATCTATTTTTCTTACAAAGACATTAATACAAAGAACTCCCCTAAAATAGTTACATCACCAGCATAGTCTATTCTGTGAAGTTAAGGAAATAACCTGGTCCTCAGGCAGAACTAAAGGTCACTTTGCAGCCTCTGTCAGCAGGTCCACATTTGATGTTCAAAGCGTGTCAAGAAGCTGCGGCTGGTCTGCTTCCTCAGCAGTCTGGGGAGCTGTTTGGACACTTTTTTAATACCACAAAGTGTCATGGTATTTGTACTGGGACCAATTTCTTAGAAGACCCCACGAGCTTATAGAGGCGGCTTAGTGTCTAAATAAGAGCATTAACCACACCTCAGAGGATCTGGGGACTCAGCCACTCCCTTCAAAGCTCATAGGAATGCTTTGACACATCTCTGGTTTTCTACCACAACCTAATTATTATCTAGTTCTCTTTGCTTCTCCTTATAAAACTGGTAGACCAGGTTTCTGCATAGAAGCTACCTGAATGCTGGTGAACTTCATAAACCAGCCGCAGAGCAAGTCCTTTTATATTGTTTTCATCTCCAGAATGGGTGCATTGTGTGCACTCCTGGTGTATGGCTCAATTCTAATACTGGCCTGATAGCTTCTCCTGCCAATGCAGGGACTTCCTTGAAACTTGTGCGGATCAAAGAAAAACAGGTTCTATAGCAGGAACCTCACAAGGCGATCTGATCATAAATTCCTAACTGAGCAGGTCAGGAGTCGCGTTCCAGACATATAACTATTTCAGTAAAAGATCTATCTTTGCCTTAAGTGAACCCTGTCCATTGTTTTTGTGCACCTGGGTTAACACACCTTTGAAATGAACATAACCACCCTGAAGAGAGAAACTGCAAAACTGTCATCCTCCGGAGCATTTGAGAACTTGCTTCCTGGCAATTGTTATCAATTTTGGTTCAAATAAACTCTTACAGACATTCTCTGCAGGTTTGGATGTTTCTTACGTCAAAATTTCTGACAGTATTAGACAAAAGATTAAAGAACTAGATAGCACTTCAAATGTACCAGGACACTGTTATGTAACACGGTACTGTCACTTCCCTGTTTTACAGCTGAAGGAAAGTTAAGTAACTGGTTCAAGGTTTCACAGCTAGTTAATGGCAAAGCCAGAATTCAAACCCAAGCAGTCTGTCTCCTATGGCTGCACTCTTAACCACTAGACTCCCTTGCCCTCCTATCTATGTCTGATGCTAACGAAGACTCTTTGCTTGTCCAAACTTTAATTAGGCTCCTGCACCTTCCCCTAAGCCCATTTACACTTCCTTGTAAAACCTAGTTTTAGCAAGAACCCTGCTAAGTCAATTTAATCAGAACCCTCCACTCTTGATATTGGACCACTGACATCTACTTAGGTTCCTTCTACTCTACCATCTCCCAGGCGATGCCTGATCACCCTGGTCTACCTTCAGCAAGAATCAGGCCAATTTAGCCAGAGTCCTCTTTTTTTTTTTAATATATATTTTATTGATTTTTACAGAGAGGAAGGGAAAGGGATAGAGAGTTAGAAACATCGATGAAAGAGAAGCATCAATCAGCTGCCTCCTGCACACCTCCAACCAGGGATGTGCCTGCAACCAAGGTACATGCCCTTGACTGGAATCGAACCTGGGACCCTCTATCTAAAGAGCCAAACCAGCTAGGGGGCCAGAGTCCTCTTTACCCCCTGATGCTTCCTCGTAGTAAATCCACCCCCTGATCCCTCCCTTTCGAGGTGGACATCAATTCCTTCTTGCTCAATATCTCCCCCGACTGCAAATCCCATTGCAGTGGTCCCGGTACCTATCACAATGGGCCTGAATAAAGTCTTCCTGACCACCTTTACCCAGGGTCACTGCATTTTCTTTTCTTTCACTTCCCCACCTGAAGACTGTTCACGGTGTCCCTTTGGAGAGAACGGCACAATGTGGAGTTGCTGCTAGAAGTTGCTTCTCCACGTCTGCAGGCTCCGGGCTAAACTCCGCGGGAAGGCACACAACCTCACGAAGCCACATGCTCACCTTTCATGTCCACTCCTCCTCCCCGTGTTTCCAGCATTCCGAAGTCCCGCGGTCCTCCCAAGATGCCATGCCTTCTGCTATTTTCTTCGTCCAACCATGTCCACCCCCCACATCATCTGATTTCTATTTTTTCTTCAAAACTCCACCGCACTGTTCCCTCTGCTGTCCTCATCTGCACAAAGCACTCATCACACAGAACTGCAATCCACTCTCCCTTTCTTGCGGGACAGGACTTCTCTTTATATCTGCGTGCCTAGCACAGAGCCTGGGACACCAAAGATCAATGAATGAATGCATGGTCTCCCATGTCCATGCATTCAACACATAGGAGGTTCCTTAGATCCCTGCAAGTTTCCTTAGATCCTCTTTTAAAGAAATAAAACTGGGTTAACTCATCGTCAGAACTGTGAACCAGTCTAGTAGTACCAGTTTAGGCAGAAGGGACAGCCTGGTGGAGTCTCTCTCTACATCTCAGAGAGAGACTGAAGCAGGGCATATTTCTCTCTTGTCCATTTTCATTTTATTACTGTTGCAAGTGGCATGTTCCCTTCTTCATACACTACATGCCCCGTCCTTCTTTGGATAAAAGGCACTGTAGAAATCCAATTGATATAATTAAGTCCTGGCTTTAATAGTTGTGTTCTAACTCAACACAGACTTCTTGATGGCCTTAGGGAATGCTTACTTCATGTGTGCAGAACTGCTTAGGCCATCTTATTTTCTTGGTTCCCAAACAAGGCCGAGGAAAGAAAAAAAGAGGTGCTCCTTGAAATGCAGGCAGAGCCCAATGGTTCCAGATGTTGCCAATGAGGCAAGGTATTCACTCTCAGCCTAGATGGAGTTTTAAGTTTATAAGCCACTTTGAAATGGTAATTTTCATAGAGATGGAACTATATAAAAAAACCACCATGTTTCAAAAAAAGCATGCACACTTTCCCTCAGCGGTAAGTACCATATGATTTCACTCATATGTGGAATCTAATGAACGAATAAACTAACAAGCAAAATAGAGACAGACTCATAGGTAGAACAGACTGACAACTGTGGGTGTGGGTGTGGGTGTAGGGGGGTGGTGGGAGAAGGAGGGAAGAGATTGAAAAAGAGAGAAAATGTTTGCTGGTTTGTCACTAGGATTCCACCTGACTAGACTATCTTTGAAGGTCAGAATCTAATCTTATCTTTCATCTCAGCTTGGGTTAGAACCTGGCTGGCTTCCCATTTTTTGTAAATAAAGGTTTTATTGGCACACAGCCATGCCCAATCACTTATCTAATGTCTATCTTTTTTACAACAACTAGTTGGGTAGTTGGACAGAGACACAATGTCCTGAAAAGCCCCAAACATGCACCACCTGGCTCTTTAAAAGAAGCTTGCATTCTCCCATTTGAAAAGAAACTGACTCACATAGGTATTCTCCAGCTCGCTGATTAATAAATACTGGTTATAGCGAAACCTTTTATTTCTTTTGTTTGTTAAAAAGTGGTGTAAACCCTCTGCCCTGCTAGGTGAGAATCAAGCCCTAAAAAATTTGAAATCCTGATGCAGAAGTTGGAGTAACAACCATTTAAAAATTTGGAGCCTTAAAAAAAATTTTTTTTCTCCCCACGGTGGAGTCTTAAATTTACCTTTGGGGAAGCTCCCTTAAAGGTAAGTCTGTTACCCAATCAGTGCTCTTGTGGAAACTGGAAAGTCA
This sequence comes from Murina feae, assembly GCA_004026665.1. Taxonomy (NCBI): domain Eukaryota; kingdom Metazoa; phylum Chordata; class Mammalia; order Chiroptera; family Vespertilionidae; genus Murina; species Murina feae. The sequence continues at coordinate 72,377 of PVJC01000814.1, read as the reverse complement.
CTAACAAACATCACAAAAATTTTTATCGAAGTCATCAGTATTAGGGTCCAGGTCTCAGGGGCCTGAGGTGGCAGGAAAGGGAAAGGCTTGGTGTAAATGTGGAATGCACAGAGCTGCAAACCGGTGCAGCTTCTTGAGGAGCCAGCAGCTGTAGGAAATCCGGAGTAAGATGCCACAGGAGGGGGTAGGAATGAGCGTCTTGCTTTGGAGGGGGACTGTGCACAGGAACCACGTGGACTTGGTGTAGCCCAAACTGGACAAACTCCAAGTCTGCCAAGTTGGGTGGGTAAGCCACAACACAGCTGGTACTAAAGGTATTCATTCTAGTGTGAGGCTCCTGATGAGGCCCATGCAACAAAGCCAGCCCCTTGAGGCTGTGGAAGGAGTTTTCCCTGAAGTGGATATTCCATAATAGCAATCGAGGTTGCTCCTGGCCAACACAAGAGGGCCTCTGCGATGATGAAATTTTCACTCTTAGAATCTAGTGTTGGGTGATGGATATGGGGTGCAGCAATGCCTAGAACATCTTTGTGTATAAGAATAAGCTGGCCACAGACTCAAGGAAGAGCCCCTTCAGGGAGCAGCTCTATGCCACTGTTGATATTTAATGTCCTTTTATCCTTCAACCTTTCAGAAAACGTTGTCCCAAATAGCAGCCTACTGTTGGCTGTGCTATGAAGAATTAAATTCTCATTCTCATCTTGGGACGAGAAGCAGAGGGGAGCTCCTCAGAGTCAGAGGAGTGGCAGGAGCCACAGGAGACTCCACAGGTGGCAGCTGTGCCCAGGGGAGCACTTCTGAGGTGCATCCTAGAAAGATGCTCTGGGAACCTCTGGGAGTGGGAGCTGAGGAGCTGTTCCTTTCCTGTGCTGCTCGTAGGAAGTGAAAATCATCATAATTTGGGTTTGAGAGAAAGTGTGACCCGAATTTACACTCACTGGCTGGTGAGACTGGAGCAGGATTTTCTGGGGACACAGTTCTCAGGCATGTTCATAAGCTATTTCCCCTGCTAGTTCCCTCGTGGTCTGATGTAAATAGAGCTTTCAAACCTAAATGTTAACATGGCCCACAGGGTGCATGGCACCAGTGTTCCTCAGATATAAATTATGGGTAAAGTTTTGTGAGTGTCTACATTGTCTGTAAAAATGCTTGAGATTATGTCTACTGTCCCTTCTCGCTCTCTTCCTTTTAAAGGCAAATTCCAGACACTGTCATTTCAAACCTACATAATCCCATATACATTTAAAATTGACATTTTCTTATATAACTAATACCATTATCACCACAGACTCATCAACAATTTCTTGGTGCCATCTAATAGCCAGTCTGTATTCAAATGTTCCTGATTAATATGATATCAGATCCTCACCATCACAGGAAGATCGATTTTTTAAAGCTATAAAGTAAGTACTTTTATCTCAGCAGACGCTTTGACAGCAGAGGGTTTTTTCCACTCGTTACTTTGACGAGAGCATTTCCTTTATGCAGGAGCACAGATTCTTAGCCCTGGGCCTCAATTTTTGCTGTGTCTATATCTTTAGTAATGCACTCCCGGGGTTCATTCAACTCATCCGGCTTCCAACATGTATCCTCCGAGGGCCTACTGGATGTATAAAATAAGCTATTGATCTGTGGATTTATAAAGGCTTCTGAGATGTGAAAGCAGCTCCTCCTTTGTATTTCCTTACTTCTGCTTCACCCTCCTGTCTGCACTGGTGGTATTATTACTTTTTTCTTTTAGTCTGACAACTTAAAACATGCATGTGGAATGACTGTTCCCATCCTGCTATGCTCATGTCCCTTGAATCTTTGACCATTTTACTGATCTATGTCAAAGGTATGGGTAGCGGTTCTGCTCTCTGAGTCCTGTTTAACTGCTGGGGGTTTAATGAAGGAAAAAATGTAGTCCTGTGCTATAGCTCCAAAAAACAGCTGGGTTATGTGAGTGGAATGCTGAAGGTTAGAAATTATTTCCTAGATTATATGCAAGGCTAAGTAGCACAGAAAACAGCCAGACTGCAAATATCTTACTACTTACTGACTGCCAAGAGCAGTACATGTTTTCAAACATTATACAACTAGTATATTCATACATGTATTATCTTCTAAAGCCTGGTTCACCGCATGAGTTTTGGATTTGCTGACTAATGTGGATCAACCTTCCATACCTTCCTCCATAGACACAAATTTTAAGTAACATCGATCACCAAGTGGTTTATGAACTTTGTGAAACTGCATGCACAATACAGTATGTAAGTACAACAGTGAACATAGTTGGGGGGAGAGAGTCCAAAACTTTCATCATGGTTTCAAAGGAGCCTAAGAAAACACTAAGAGCCTGTGATATGAAAAAAAATTCTACAGGGTTGTCACAACAGCAATGATCACAGGGGCCAGAGATGAACATAAATGAGTGAAGTGGATGAGGTATTAGGTAACAGGGAGTCGTGGAAACTGGTAGCCTCAAATACATTCACTCCAACTACAGAGCTATCTTTAAGCTCCAGATCACTGTTGGTATGTGGGAACACAGGTTCCAGTGTTTCCTGGTCTTACTCCCCTGCCCCTGCTCCCCCAGGAAGCCAGAAATCTGGATGCTTACATGAAATCTTCCAAATTTTAAATGCTGATAATAATTTCAAGTTAAATAAACAAACATTGTATGGTACCAACAACTGGTCTGCTGACTTGGTCCTCAGGCTGCAGGGCCTAACAGAAGCCAAGCATTTAAAAACATAATTAAATTCATAAATAAAAATAATTAAGTGCTCTCTTCAGATCTGGAATAAGCCAACAACACCAAGACCATTTAGGAACGAGGCTCCCAAGGGATTTAGTCTGATGGTTTGGCATTGGAAAAGTTCAACGGCCAAATCTATGGCAACGCAACTGCTGAATGCAGTGGATCCTGACATCCACCCTTCCTTCCCAGCCAATGTCCAGGACTCTACATAGGTCAATCCCAGGTCTCTTTAGTGGCAGTGGGGAAAATGTTCCAGACAAGGACATGTCAAGAATCCTAATATAGACCATCTAACCACGACAGTACACTTGAAACTAATACAAAATAATATGGAATATAAACTGTAACAGAAAAACAAGAATCCTAATTACATAGTTGCATGAAGCCTTGGCTGTCCAGCTGACAGCATTAATAAACTGTCATGCCACATTTTGCTTATTGCCAGAATTAAGGTAAGCACAAGAAACTATGAAATGCACAAGAAGTTTACCAGAACCAGACAAATAATATCTTTTGTAAACCAAATTAATCTCCATCTATATAAGGGATCTTGCTCTGTAATGGAACTCTGCAATATAATGATCAGTAAGGGAAAAATAATTTCCAAATTTAACTGTGTCACAAGTTAAGATTTAAAAATACCAGGCTTTTAAAATATGGTGCAAACCTATAATTGAATCTGTCCCACAGGATGTGGCTGCTGGCACCCTGGGACAATGTGCAGGGCAGGTATGTAGCAAGCTCTGAGTTCTGTGGAGGATTGCAAGTGGGTGAGGAGAAGGGGGAGAGGACCCTGAAGGCAGCTGCTGAGAGGATCGAGGGCAGGATGGCTGCAGCGAGGAAACAAATGAGTGAGCTATGGGAAACGTGATCAAAACTGACAACTACATTGCGCCTGAGAACTCTGGCTGACATTTCAGTGAAAAAAACTTGCCTTTTTTTTTTTTTACTTCTGTGCCCTGGATAGAGTTTTATTTATACTATGTTTGAAAATGGTCATATGAATATTTGAGCTCTGATGGATAATACCACAAAGCAATGCCACTTTGTGAATAATGGAGTATTTCCACTCAAGCAATTATACACTTTCCAAGTAAGGTATGTGACAGAGTGTGTGTGTTACATCATGTATATTTTGATTTTTCCCATAATTAGAAAAGAACAATTTAACGGACCTGTGATCATGCTGGATACAATTAGTGGCAAAATGATGAGTTTCAGCATCCTCATTAGGATTTCTCCAGGAAAGGCAAAGTAGAACTTCTCCAGATTAGAGAGCTTGCTGTATTCTCGAACCAAGACTCCTATGCTAATCCCTAAAAAAAAAAGGGGGAGGGGAGGAAAAAAAATAACATTGTTGAGTTCTCCTGTATAAATTTCTATGGAAAATACTCCCCCCAAATGCAAATTTTAATGGCAAGTTTAGATAATCTCCCAGGAGTCTGTAAATTTTAGACTTGAAAACCAAATCACATTTTAATGAGTAGGAAGTACACATTATTTGGGAAACCTGTAAAAAATATTTTTCACATCAAAAATTGTTTTTAATTTCTTTTCTTCTTCAATCATGCTTATTATAATGACAAAACATCACAAAATACTGTGAGAAAGAAAATAATCATCTTAGTCAACCCAATATAGTATAACTTTTGTTTTTTACACAGCGACCTTATACTTTGTCTTTCATAGTTTTCATATGAAAAACTATGTATTTCATAGTTTACATAACTGTTTTCATTTTCTCCTATTTTATCATAATTACTTTTTATAATTTTTATAAAAAAACTCTTCTGTTTATGCGACTTTTATAATTTTAATAGCAACATGAGATTCTGTTGGGTTTGATATATTTACAATATTGTTGAACATTTATGTTCTCTAATGCTTTGCATTCTTTTCAGGTCTTTCTAGATAATGATGTGTTCAAGTTTGTGTGGCAAGAGCCTTTTATAAAGTTTCTAATCCTGGACATTTAGGCTTATTATGTGAGTAGAGGGATGTTTAATATCAAGACATGTTATACATTCTCTGAAAGCTTGCCTTATCTACATGAAATCTTTCTGTTGCGATGAGTTGGATAACTAAAAATCACAAATTTTAAACATGTTTTCTTTATCCTCTTCCAAATGGTTCCAATAATACCTAACTGCCCTACGCCATCCCATTCCCCACAATCCCCATTCAGAATCCCCCCTTTTTAAAACCAAGAAATAAAATGGGCTAGGATGACTAGTGCATTAACTTCTGAGGATGACAGGCTAATTGGAGGTAAGATGACTAAGGAGCAAGAAGATTCCAGGAGGATATCACTGGATACGCTAACTTACAAATGTGAAAATTTAGAGTTGTGTGAGCACAGTTATGAACTCCAGGGCAATAAAAAGAGATGTGAATTATAATCAGTATTAGAGTTTTCATTTAAATTCAGGTATACTTCCCATACCTATTAGTAGACCAAGTAGATGCACCTCACAAGATACATTTGTGTAGTAATATTATTCTTATGAGTAGCTTAATTTTATATTCCCACATATTTTCCTTTTGCTTTCATCTCTTTATTTTGTGTATGGATTACTGATTTCTGATCAGCTACTTTAAATTACCTCTTATCAGCCACTTTAAATTATACATATATGTAAACATTTCCCAAAATGTAGCTAAGACAGAAAAAAAAGACTTTATTATCAAACCCATTTGGTTCGTATTTCAAAACCTAGTGTTAGAGACTCCTGAGTAATTAAGATACACCAAGGGTTCAAAATATTTAAAGTGAATTTAAAAAAGCTTTTTGTGCTCGCTTCCTACTTAATAAATTGCTTATGTTCAGCTGTTCTATATGGAGCACACCTACATTATGCTGTAAGGATACTCTATAATGTACAGTTTTAAAAAAAGAAACCAACCAACTAAACATTTTTTCTCATTCTATTTAGGTTGATTCAAGTAACTTTCTGGCTTGTCTGTCAAAGAGAACTCTGTATGTAAATATAAAGGAGATGTGTCTGCGCTCAAAAACCAGTCACAAAAACACTCTGTTGAGTAGCAAAGAACCCAAAGTGCTCCGATCTTACTCACAATTAACTGTGCTTCTAATCATCACCCCAAATGAATACAGGGCAGTTAGAAAGAAACGATCTTGCTTTTCCAGCCTTTAGCCAGATAGGGGTTTTCATGGCAGAGATAAAAGGGTCACCACAAGGAGTCATTTGAAAGCAATCAAAGGTGACAAACACTATAAACATGTTACTGTGTTTAGCAATGAAAGCTTTCTCTCAAGCTTGTGCTTGACTTATCACAAATAGTATTCCAGTATTCTTTTTTCTTTTTTCCTTTCTTTTTTTTTTTTTTTACTGAAAAAATAAAATAAAAACCAACTAAGACCTGGAGAAGCAGTGGGACGATTCACCCTGAGCCACAAATGTCATCCCTGGGATCCTCAGGTGTAAGAAGTGGTTGGTGAATGACCAGGAGTTACACCTAGGAAATAGATGAGCTTTATTTTTGTCTCAAACAAGTTTGGAAAAATTAGATGTGAGATAAAAAAAATCACTGAAAGATTTTCCAGGTTCTAAGATGAGAGGTCAGGATTTTCACAGGGCACCATCTTTCCCTACTCTTTTCCAGACAAAATCTTGGACTGGATTAAGGAGCATGGAGAGGTCTCTAAATCTAAAGGATGCTGGGAGTAAGTGTCTGTCTGGGGGTGCACAGGACAGATCCACCTGCTAGGGCCACTCCCAGAGCCAGAGAAGAACTTCAAGATCAAGTATTGCTCTAGGAAGGCCTTCAGCAGGGCCTATAAGGAAGCCCAAAGGTAGAATTGGTACCTAGATCTCAATAGCCCCCAAGAATACCAGGAATTGACTTCTGGGCTGCCGTCCTCCACACAGGCAAGAAAATCCCAGCAGATACTGAGGCAGCTTGGAAAGAACATGGTTTTAGAAGGACAGGCTTGAATTCTGCCTTCACCACTTACAAGGTGTTAACCTTCTGCACTTGTCAAGTGGTCAAATTAGAGGTAGGGGCAAAAGGGTTGGATTAGATGCCTTCAAAGGCCCCTCTTAATGCCTAAAATGCTGTGATCATCTCAGTCTTGGTGTCCTCAACTTTAAAATGGGATCATAGGAGCAGCTCATTAGCTCCAAGGGAGCTGGCTGTGCTTTCTTCAGTTTTTACACCAAATGTTACGTATACTGGCAAAACAGGAAAGGGAGAAACCAGGGAGGAAAGCAATTAAGACCTTAGCTAGAGATTTCTTCTTTAAGCTCATGTTCAAAAATTTAAGCTTAAAAGAGAAGATGCTATCTCTTCATGTCTGTGTTGTCTCAAACAACTGTTACTCCAATAACCTTATCTTGGAGGTAATGTGTTAACTGCTCCCCCCTCTCCCACAACGTTTATAAAAAATTGTTTAAAAAAAAAAAAGCTAACGGGGGGAACCAAGATGGCGGCATAAGGTATATACCTAAAAGTGCAGCCTCCCACATCCACATTAAAAAATACAACTATAAAGCTAAACAGCCATCCTCCAGAACCAAGGGAGTGGAAGGTTTACAACTAGAAGGCAAGAGAAGGAGTGCATTGAGACTGAGTAGACGTTCTTGGCGCCAAAACTGAGAGGTACGGACATGCACGAAACAGTGGTGGCGCAAGCAAAACGGTGGCGGCGGCGGCGGCGGCAGCACCTGGGTCAGCGGCTTGTAAGGGATTACAAGATCTGGGGTCGCACTGAACTCGGTGCGGGTGGTCTGGCAATGGGGCGGAAGACGAGTGGCTTCTAGCAGAGCTGTTCGCAGCGATCACTGACGTGGAGCTCCGAGACTCGGGGACTCAGGGGCGCGCAGACGCCAGGGCATGGAGATGCCAAAATGGAGAAAAGCTGCGAAGCCAGCTGAGGGTCAGCCATTGCTGGCTGCTCCACCCCAGTGACTCTGAGACCCCACCCCACCCAATCTACAACCCCACCCAAGCTGTGCGCCTGTCTGCCTGCAGCGTAATTTAACAGACTGCAGCTGGGACAGAAAACACCACTCTATCAATGCAGGGAAGGAGCCAAAATGCACAGACAAAAAAACAGATCACAAATGACAGAAATGGAGGAAAGCAAACGACTGGATAGAGAGTTCAAAACCACGGTTTTAAGGTTTTTCAAGAATTTTCTAGAAACCACTGATAAAGTTAGTGAGACCCTCAATAAATCTAGTGAGACTCTCGAGGATATGAGAAAGGACCAACTAGAAATTAAGCATACACTGACTGAAATAAAGAATATTATACAGAGATCCAACAGGAGACTAAAGGTTCGCAAGAATCAAGTCAAAGATTTGAAAAACGAAAAAGCAAAACGCACCCAACTGGAAAAGAAAAAAAAGAACCTAGAAGTGTGAAGATAGTGTAAGGAGCATCTAGGACAACTTTAAGTGTACCAACATCAGAATTATAGGGGTACCAGAAGAAGAGAGAGAGAGCAAGATACTGAAAGCCTATTTGAAGAAATAATGACAGAAAACTTCCCCTACATGGTGAAAGAAATAGACTTACAAGTCCAGGAAGCACAAAGGACCCCAATTAAAAGGAACCCAAGGAGGACCACACCAAGACACATCATAATTAAAATGCCAAGGGCAAAAGACAAAGAGAGAATTTTAAAAGCAGCAAGAGAAAAACAGTTAGTTACCTACACGGGAGTACCCATACAACTGTCAGCTGATTTCTCAACAGAAACCATGCAGGCCAGAAGGGAGTGGCAAGAAATATTCAAAGTGATGAATAACAAGAACCTACAACCAAGATTACTCTACCCAGCAAAGCTATCATGTAAAATTGATGGTCAGATAAAGAGCTTCACAGACAAGAAAAAGCTAAAGGAGTTCATCACCACCAAACCAGGATTACTTGAAATGCTCAAGGGCTTTCTTTAAGAAGAGGAGGAAGAAGAAAAAGGTAAAAATAAAAAATATGAAAAACAAAGGGACAACAAATACATATCTATCAACCAGTGACTATAACAATTAAGTCAATAGAAATATCTGATGAACAGAATAAACTGGTGAATAGAATAGAAGTAAGGGCATAGAAAGGGAATGGACTGACAAATCTCAGGGGGAAGGAGGTGTGAGGGGTATGGGAAGAGACTGGACAAAAATCTTACATCTATGGATGAAGACAGTGGTGAGGATAAGGGCACGGGGTGGCGGGGGGAACCAGGTGGAGCGGAGCTATGGGGGGGAAAAAAGGAACATCTGTAATAATCTGAACAATAAAGATTTTTTTTAAAAGCTAAAAAAATTATTATTCAAGTAATAATTCTGGCAATCAAAATAAAGAACAAGTAATGATTTCATGAACCTATCCACTCCTTAATCACCCCCTCACGCCACTTTCCAGGCCCTTATCTATCCAGCCTTCATTCTTATATATGTTTTTTAAATAGTTATAACAATTTGACCCAGGAATAGTAGTTAACTGCATTTGATTCATATTCATGAAAACAGCATTGTTCCTATTTTAGGATATTTGCAGTGAAGAGATTAAAACCTTCTGTGATTTTTAATCAAAGTCTCAGAATAGTGCTGTGATCCACAGATTGATTTTGGCTTGGTTAAACAAGAATTATTGGCAAAGGAAAAAATATTTTTAACCATCACTGAAACAGTTATATAGCCATGCCATTATTCTAGACATAATAAGCAAATACAATGTGCTTTTTTTTTTTTTTTTTTGCCTAAAGTTAATGCTGATAACCAGAAAATAAAAAGTACAGAATAAATAGAGTTATCAACAAATAACTACTTATATACCCTGAGTAGATTAGTGGGGGGAGGAAAGGGGAGATGGTCTCTCTATCCTGTCGTTCCAATAAAATATCTGCCCCTTTCTCATCATTTTCTTTAGAGCTGAATAGTTCTACCAATGCAAGCTCTTACATGAACTCCGGCTCAAAAATAGATGCCTCTGAGTCAGTATTACTTTTTTTTTTTTTTAATCCCTCAATGTATTTACTGCACAAGAAATATTATCACAGCTCTACTAGAAATAATAAGTGCAAATATTCACCCACAACTTTATCAACTTAAATATGTGAAAAGTGAAATTGTTTCCATGTTCCATATACTATTGCAGTTGATCATAATAAAATGGTTAACAATGATTGAGTATGCTAGGGGCCCAGTGCATGAAATTCATGCACTGGGATGAGTTCCTCAGCCCAGCCTGCCCCCTCTCACATACTGGGATCCCACAGGGAGTGTCCTACTGATGGCTTAGGCCCACTCCCTGCTCCCCTTGGGGAGCGGGCCTAAGCCACAGTCTGGCTTCCCTTTGTGGGAGGTGACCAGGCTAATCAGGGGAAGCCAACAGCCCCATCACCCTGCTGCTGCAGCCACTGCTAGTCACCACAGCCACCAAGATGTTTTCATCAACATGGACTCCAGTCCCTTCACCATGAAAAAATGACAACTTTCTTTAAGCATTTTCAAGATGTGTCTTTCATAGGATATGACATTTCTTTCTTTTTTTTTATCCTCACCTAAGGATATGTTTCCATGGTTTTTTAGAGAATGTGGAAGAGAAGGGAAAAACAGAGAGAAACATCAAAGTGAGGGGAACACTTTGATTGGTTGCCTCTTACATATGCCCTGAACCTGGGCCCTGGCCAGGGAGAAGCCTGCAACCTAGGTACATGCCCTTGGTCAGAACTGAACCCAGACTCTGCAGTTGACAGGCTGAGACATTATGCACTGAGCCAAACAAGCTAGGTCAGGATATGACATTTCTTAGCCCTCCAGCATCCGACCTTCTTTTTTTTCTCCAGGAGTGTGGTGGAAAAACCCTAGATCAACTTTTTGGATTCTTATTACCTAAGTTACTAAGAATATTTCCAGTGGCATACAGGAAACTTAGCCAATGAGCAGTAAGAAAAGGTGTTTCCTCTGTAGTTCACTCTGATCACCAGTTCCACTCCTGCCCCTCCAATCCCAGCTCCACCCCTGCCCAGGCCTGTAACCTCTGGCCCAGGTTGCAGGTGTGGGCAGGGGACCCCCAGACACCTGAAATTGCTGGCTCCGACCCTGCCCAGGCCTGCAGCCTCTGTCCAAGGCTACAGGCCTGGGAAGGGGACCCCCAAGCCCCTCCGATCGCCAGCTTCTCAGAGCCCAGGCCTCTGCAATCACCGGCTCTGATCCTGCCCCCTGCCATTGCCGGCTCTGCCCTTGTCCCACTGGCCACCTCTGGCCAAGGCTGCAGGCCTGGGAAGGGGACCCCCAGGCCCCTCTGATTGTGGGCTCCACCTTTGCCCCACTGCAGCCTGTGGCCAAGGCTACAGGCCTGGGCAGAGGACCCCCAGACCACTGCACTGCCGGCTCCACCCATGCCCAGACCCCTGTGATCGCAGGCTTTGCCCCTGCCCCACTGCAGCTTCTGGCCAAGGCTGTAGGCCTGGGCCGGAGACCCCCCAGATTCCTGCTTTGCTGGCTCCACTGGTGCCCACACCCCTGCGATCGCAGGCTCCGCCCCTGCACCTCTGATCGCTAGTTCTGCGGAGCCCAGGCCCCTGCGATCTCCAGCTTTGCCTGAGGCCTCTGGCCCAGGCCTTATGCCTGGGTAGGGCACTCTCATGACCTCTGATCACCGGCTTTGCCCCTGTCCCCTCTGATCACCAGCTCTGCCCTTGCCCATGCCTGAGGCCTCTGGTGAAGGCCTCTGGCCTGGGCAGGGGACCCCCAGTCCCCTTTGATCACCTGTTCTGCCTTCAGGCCCCCGCCTCCCCCGCCACCTGCCTGGCTAACAGGCCTGACCACTTCAGTGGTAGGGCTGAGCTGGACTGGGCGCTGCCATCTTGTAGCTATGGTCGCCACCATCTTGTGTCAATGGGGATGGCCATCTTTGTGATGGAGTAATGCCTAATTTGCATATTACTTTTATTAGATAGGATACTATAAGTCAGAATCTGTGCTAAGTACTTCAAATAAATGTTTTCTTGTATATCAATACTATTATTTTTTGTTTTACCAACAGCTTTTTAAAAATTTTCCAAAAAATTTTTTTAAATTCTTTATTGTTTAAAATATTACATATATCTACTTTTTTCCCCATTGACCTCTCCCCAACCACTCGCATATCCCCCCACTAGTGTGTCCATTGGTTATGCTTATATGCATGCATACAAATCCTTTGGTTGATCTTACCCTCCCCCCCACCCCCCCCTCCGCCTATCCTCTGAGGATTGATGGTCTGTTCAACGCTTCTCTGTCTCTGAATCTATTTTTGTTCATCAATTTATGTTGTTGATTATATTCCACAAATGAGTGAAATCATGTGATATTTATCTTTCTTCAAATGGCTTATTTCATTTAGCATAATGTTCTCCATGTCCAGCTATGCTGTTGTGAATGGTAAGAGTTCTTCTTTTTTACAGCAGTGTAGTATTCCTTTGTGTGGATGTACCACAGTTTTCTAATCCACTCATCTGCTGATGGGCATTAAGGCTATTTCCAAATCTTAGCTATGGTGAATTAAGCTGCTATGAACATAGGGGTGCATATACCCTTTCTGATTGATGTTTCTGATTTCTTGGTAAATATTACTAGAAGTGGAATCACTGAGTCAAATTGGAATTCCATTTTTTATTTTTTGAGGAAACTCCATACTGTTTTCCACCACGGTTGCACCAGCCAGCATTCCCACTAGCAGTGCATGAGGGTTCCATTTTTTCCACATCCTTGCCAGAACTTGTCATTTGTTGATTTGTTGATGATAGCCATTCTGACAGATGTGAGATAGTACCTCATTTTATTTTGATTTGCATCTTTTGAATAATTAGTGACTTTGAGCATGTTTTCATATGTCTCTTGGCCTTCTGTGCCAGTATGTCCACTTTTGAAAAATGTCTATTTAGGTCCTTTGCCCATGTTTTGATTGGACTGCTTCTGTTGTTAAGATGTATAAGTTTCCTATAAATTTTGGAGATTAGATCCTTATGGGAGATAACACTGGCAAATATATTTTTCCATGCAATGGGCTTTCTTAATGTTTTGTTGACTGGTTCTTTTGCTGTGCAGAAGCTTTTTATTTTAATGTAGCCCCATTTGTTTATATTCTTCTTAGTTACCACTGCCCAAGGAGCTGTATCGGTAAAGATACCGCTACAACATATGTCTGATATTTTGCTGCCTGTGGATTCTTCTAATATTTTTTATGGTTTCCCGTGTTACATTTAAGTCTTTTATCCATTTTGAGTTTATTTTTGTGTATGGTGTAAGTTGGTGGTCTAGTTTCAATTTTTTGCATGTATCTGTCCAATTTTCTCAACACTATTATTGAAGAGACTCTTCCATTTTTTTTTTTTTAATTTTGGTGCCCTTGACTGGAATCGAACCTGGTACCCTTCAATCCACAGGCTGATGCTCTATTCACTGAGCCAAACCGGTTAGGCTGTCCTGACTCCATTGTATGCTCTTGCCTCCTTTGTCAAATATTAATTGAGTATAATGTCTTGGGCTAATTTCTGGGCTCGCTGTTCTGTTCCATTTACGTCTATATGACTGTGTTTTTGTGCCATATATGTCTATATATCTGTGTTTTTGTGCCAGTACCAGACATTTGTTTATGTCTTCCTTTATCTGTTTTTTCAATATCCTGTAGTTTTCCGAGTACAGGTCTTTTACCTCCTTAACTAAGTTATTCCTAGGTATCTTAATTTTTTTTTTTTGGTGTGATGGTAAATGGGATTGTTTTTTTGGTTTCTTTTTTTGTGAGTTCATTATCTAATCTAATAAAAGAGTAATATGCAAATTGGCCCTCACTCTGTTACACCTAAGCCACACCCACCAGCCAATCAGAGTGGTTGTATGCAAATTAACCCAGCCAAGATGGCGGCCGGCAGCCACGGAGCTAGAGCAAACAGGAGGCTTCCGTTGCAACAGCAATGGAGGAAACTGCCTGCCTAGGCCAGCTGGGCCTCTGCTCAAGGAAACAAAATTTCAATTATAGAAGATAAATAAATCCCAGAAACCTGATTCCAGCCAGCCTTGCTGGGACGTTGGGTCAATGGGAGCTGTGGGCAGCCTGAAAATGGCCCTCAGCCCCTCACCCAGGCTGGCCAGGCATACCAGCAGGTGGACATCCCCTAAGGGATCCCAGACTGCGAGAGGGCACAGGCTGGGCTGAGGGACCCTCCCCCCCCGAGTGCAAAAATTTTTGTGCACCTAGTCCTATATAATAAAAGGCTAATATGCAAATAGACCAAACAGGTACAACCAGAACCAGAACAACTGAACAACCAGTTGCTATGATGTGCGCTGACCACCAGGGGGTGTGCACGGAACATGGTGGACATTGGCCGCGACTGGATGGTAGAACAGGGGACGGTGGTAGGAGGAGGGAGCACCAGACCAAGGCAGGGTTCTGGTTGCTGTCATCAGTGCAAGACTTTGGTGGTTACTGACAATTCTATGCTCCTGAATGCTGCGGTCCTGCCCGGTGCTTGCACCTGATGCTGGCACCTGGCACCAGCCCCAAATACTTGGCACTGTCAGTGGGTGGGAGTGGTGGCTGCCGGCCCCAAGCGCCCCTCAGGGCATCTCCACCTCCCCCTGCTCCTGACGGGTGAGCTGGGCTGGCAGCTGCCTCTTGCACCTGCTGCTGGCAATGGCCCCCTTGCACCTGCTGCCAGCGTTGCTGCTTGCACCCTCTGCCGGTGCCCAGCGCCAGTCCTGATCACTTGGTGCTCTCAGTGGGTATGAGTGGTGCCACTGGCCCAAATCACCCGAGGGCTCCTCCACCTCCCCCTACTCCCTGAGGGGCGATTGGGGCAGCAGCTGCGGCTAGTACCTGCTGCTTGCACCCGCTGTTGGTGCCAGTCATCAGTGGAAGCTAGTGGGGCTGGCACCATCAGCTCATAGGAGTGGTGGCGAGGGGAGAGGGGCTGCCAGCAGACAGAGGACCCTGGACCAAGGTGGGAGGGGCCAGGTGGAGGCACCGAGGATGGGCCAAGACCTGCCCCTGTGCCCACCACAGCCTCACAGCCCACAGTTCCTTTCAAGGTGCACGAATTCATGCACTCGTCCCCTAGTAGAGTGTAAAGTAAGAAGATTCTCTTCCTTTTCTTCCTTTTCTCCCTGCAGGAGGGTGGGCCTTCCCTTGGCTTCTGCAGACCCTCGGGAAGGGACCAGTGTTGAAAGATGACTGGAGAAGAAGAATGACCTTCCCAGAGGGACAGAATGGGACTGCTGGCTTCTCCATCTGCAAGAAGCCAGAGACAGGCGCTGAAGAGTAACCTTTCACCCCAGGAAATAATAACTTCTTGGTCACCTTGGATAAAATAGAAAGGAGGAACTACACTGTCCTTAAATATCAATTTTAAATATGTTTGAATGATTTTCACTGTTTACAACAAAGATTACAAATGTTCAAGGCCAGGGGTCAGGGCAGTAGTGAGACCCAGGTCTGAGGGGTCTGTGGTGGTCCTCACAGTTCCAGCCAAGCACCATCACATTGAAATGAGGGTCTAGGGTGGCTTCACTGTCTGAATTTTTAAAAGAGAAACCAAGAATCTGGGTTTTGTGTGAAACTGTTCAATTTTTAAATGTTCAAAGCTTAAAAAACAATTGTTAAACTCTGTGAGGTCACATCAACTACCTCTGCAAGCCAATTTCATCAGGAGGGAGAGAGAGAGAAGGCAAGAGAATGAGAATCCAAGATCCATGAATTGGGTCAGGGAAAGGTTTGGTAAGATGATGATAGTGGTTTATTTCAGAGCTTGGGTGAGAGGGAGTATGAATCAGTTCATTAACTCACCTGTTTTCCAGAGAGAAGAGGAGGTCAGATAAAGCCATGCTGATTATCCCATGTCCCAACAGCAAGCCCTGTTTTATCTCACCTGTTTCCTCAAACTAAATCCACCAGACCTGTGCTTAATCTCTCAGGAATCATTTGATGTGTATTCAATTGTCCAAATGTTCTGGCCCATTCAGGGTAAGTTTACACTGTGCTTTGGAGATATGGCTGGGGTGAAGGGCTCAGCCCCGAAATCAGACAGACAGACCTGATTTGGAACCCGGCTCTCTCATACACTCACAGATCACCTTCTCTTTCCTTGTGGCAATTCACAAAGGAGGAACCAGGCTAGCTCTAGTACCAATGGTTCTCTAAAAGGATCTGGAACTGAAGGCCAATTACAAGAATGTGGCTTAAATTCTGACGGTCATTTTGGGGTGGTTAAAGGGAAGGAACTTACCTAAACTTCAAGTACTCTTTTAGTTCAGAAAACACCTGACTGGGAGGAGGGAGAAGGACAGAAGTAATCAGAACCCAGTACTCACTGCATGGATTGCCTGGCCTGTACGGAAGGCAGGGGAGTCTGACAATTAGCAGTCTGGTAGGAAATGGGGGAGAGGATGCTTGATATGAACAATCAGGGGTCCACTCTGGCTGGAAAGATAACTCTTTTGTCAAGAGGATGCTGGGACCCAGAGAAAGAATTCTCAGACTGCAACACCCTAGGGGTAAAACAAAATGGATTTCTGGGGAACCCAGCAAGGCTGAGTACTAGTAAGCTCTCCATCTTCCCCCCACTAGACATTCCCCTTTCCACTGATATACTTCCAAAGGAGTTTGTATTCCAACCTCTTCTTGGGCTGCACTCTCTCCCAGAGTGATCCTATCTGCTCTTACAGATTCAATTTCCACCTGTATCTCTTGCCTCATTCTGTCTCCCAACTGCCTTCAGGGCATCTCTGCCTGGATATATGTACCTCAACATGAGACACAACATGGGCCAATTAAACACATCTTTCTCTTCCCTAGAAGACCTCTGACTTTTCTCCCTGGGTTACCCTGGTGATTTTAAAATAAGCTCACAAATCATTTGACACTCCTCCCATCAGGAGATGAAGTCTCTGTCCCCTCCCCTTAAACCTGGGTGGGCCTTGGTGACAGCCTTGATAATAAAGAGAATGAGCAAAAGTGAGGCTCGAAGGCTGGGTCAGAAAGGGCCAGCTTCTGGTGGTTTCTCTTTCTGAGACACTCAGTGTAAAAAGTCCAGCAACCTTGAAGCTGCTGCTGGAGAGACCACATGGGAAATTCAGAGAGAGGGAGGGAGGGAGGGAGGGAGGGAGGGAGGGAGAGGGAGAGGGAGAGAGAGAGAGAGAGAGAGAGAGAGAGAGAGAGAGAGAACAGAGACAGACCAGAGTTTGAGTCTTCCAGGTAGGAGACAAGTAGGTCATGCAATGCACATTAGCTGCTTCTAGCCCCAGCTGCCATCACCCTGTAATCACAAAAGAGAACCAACCAAAGGGAGAAATGCCTAACTGAGCCAGTCTACTTTCAGAACCATAAGGGATAATAGGATCATTGTATGTTAAGCCACTAAAGTTTGGGAGTGATTGGTTACATAGAAATAGAGATCTGAAAGAGTTTCCTATCTCCCTAAATTGTGTTATCATTGCAAACCTTTATTGAGGGCTGCAGACTATGTATCAGGTACTGGTCTAAGCATAATTAACTGCGATCTTCAACAACTCTGTGAGGTAACTTCATTTCCAGGTGCAAAACTGAAGCACAAGGAAGTGAAGTAACTTGCCTGAGGCCCCACAGGAAATAAGTGACACAACTGAGATAAGGAAGCCATCTGACTCCACTGTCACATTCCAGCATACAATACTGAGCAGTCACCAATTCCACTGATTCTACTAGGTAAACAGCTCTCAAATATCTCTTCTCTCCCTTCCATCCTCAGTGACACTTGCCATGGTTCAGGTCCACCTCATCTCTTATCAAAACTGTTTCATCAACTTCCTAAAGCTCTTCCTGCTTCCAATCTTGTCTCTACCAATTCATCCTCCATATCAAAGCCTGTGCCATCTTCCCAAGCTGCAAATCGGGTTGAATCACTACTTAAAGACCTTTCAATGGTTTCCCATCACAGAGTGGCATCCAAGCTCCTTGGTCCAAGCCTGCTCTGCACCAGTGAATCAACTCTGCTAAGACCCAGGTCTCTGGGTCTTTGCACATTGCTCCCTCTACTTTTCTACTTTACCTGATCACCACTTCAGCAACTTAAAAACTCAGCTCCAGGGTGTTTGGAAAGCCTTCCCAACTTCCTCCATGATCCATGTGACATGTGTGTCCCTGGGCCAGATAACCAGGCAGGCCTTGGCTGGCCCTGCAGATGTGGAATTAAGAAGTCCCTTTACCTTCCATGCCCAACAGTGCCCAAAACAATCAGAGCAGATGTGATCTGGGAAGGACACATGCTAGGAATAAAACCACAGTTGTTTCAT
Organism: Murina feae; assembly: GCA_004026665.1. Classification (NCBI taxonomy): domain Eukaryota; kingdom Metazoa; phylum Chordata; class Mammalia; order Chiroptera; family Vespertilionidae; genus Murina; species Murina feae. The sequence goes on along the minus strand of PVJC01000814.1, from coordinate 54,356 downwards.
GATTATTCACCTTACTAACTAGAGACATGAGGTTTTCTTACGACCCTGGGAAATGGGATGTGTTGCAAGAAGAAACACAGGGCCTGGACCCTGACCCTCTCTGGGTGTTTGCCTCAGGAATGCTGACCATTCTCTGGTCCTAGGAATGGGCTGAGCTGCTTTTTAACATTAGAGAAAATTAACTACCTTGTTATTGGAATTCAAGATCCTGGAAGGAAACACACGAAGCACAGATCCTGCCGCCTTCCCTCTTCCTGTAGCCTTTATCCCTCTTCCCTTATCTTGTCCCCCTTCCCTCTTGCATGTAGCCCTTCTTCCTTATCCCTATATAATCACCAGCTCGTAGGAAATGTTAGAGCAGAATTTTCAGAATGACCTACTGCTCTCTCCATACTGCTGGCATTATTGGAATAAATGCTCATATATGATTCAGGCTTGCCTTTGCTTAATTTGGCTCAAGTAGTGACAGGCAGTCCCATACACATTTTGTGCTCATGTCCTTGCCTCCAGCGCCCTCCTCCCCCCCACCCCCATCTTAAGCTCTTGAGGCATAAGCATTGTATACTCACTTCTGTACCCACCCATTGCCCCAGGCATTGAGCCTGACACTCCATGGGTGTTTGATTAATACCTGCTGCACTGAACTGAACCAGGAATACACTGTAATTGCTATTTAAGGCATGTGCCCAGGAAGCCACTGCAATTTCTATACTCTCTTTTGTAATCATCAAACCTAATTACAAAAAGCGGGAGAAAATAGAGGATGACATGAGCAGAGAGAAAAAACTGAGCCAGAGGAATATGGGTATAAACTCTGCCATATTGTCCCAGGGCCTTCATACCCAAACATGGGCTCTCCAATAGTCCTGACCCATGAAATTGTCCTCCTTGGACAATGGCTGGCTATGGTGATGCACCCATGAGAAGTTGGGTGCCTGGTTCCTATGCCTTAGGAGTCCTCCCAGGCTTCTGGGGACCCTGGAGTCCAAAGAGCCCCTTGGATTCAAATGAGGATAAGGCTAATGGTAGGACCAGCCCACAGGAACCTGTCTCTCCAGCAAGCATCCAACTGGCTTAGAGGTCCAGCTTGTGAGGGAACTTGTCAATCTAGGAGCAACCAGACTTTCCTTCCTCCCAGAAGGTGTGTCAGTCCCACAGAGGTGTGTTTGGGTCATTTCCTGAGATAATATCTATGACTTGACTTGTGGATTCTAAAACAAACAAAAAAAACCTACCTCCCTTTTTTTTAAACATCTGGTCTACTCTATTGTACCCTCCCCCCACCCCACCCCCTTCTTGAAATGGTTTATATCTGATAATCTCATGAGTGACTCATGCATTCCTGTGAAAGACCTTTATCTACATTGTGGCCACATTCTACTCTCTCCCTGTCTTGCTACCTCAGCAAATATTTGGCCTGCAAGGCACTGAAGGAATGACAAGTCCCTTCACCCCAACTTATACAGTTTGGAGAGGCTCTGGAATCCTGTGCTTGAAGGACACATCTCTTCCTAAGGTTTAACATTGATGTCTGGGAATAATACCTCTTTGTCACAACCAGTTTTACAACTCCCATAAATACCTTCTTGGTTCATTATTCAATCCTAGAAAGCCTTCTCCCCAGGTGTAGATGAAATCTGACCGTCTCCCCCACAGTGGGTTTTAGTCAGGAGCAATTTGAAGGCAGAGAAAGAGATCGACCTCTGGGGAAAACAAGCCAGTCATCCTTGGACTTTCTAGACCTGTCAGAAGGCCGGAACTCCCAGTTTGATGAACCCTGCATCCAGAATGCTAAGTCTAAGTAGCTGGGACTTCCTGACTATCTCTGCTCCTCATCTCTGCTTAAATACTGAGTCACCCTGAACTCTATTCTCCATGATTCCTAACCACAGGGTCTGTCTGCCAGCTGTGTGCCCTTCCCCCCCTAACTTCTGTGGAGCTATAACTCTCACCTCTCCTTCCCCACTCCAAGGACTGCAGAAAAGTTTACTTTTGCCTTCAAGTAGTTAAGACATATTTAAAGAATGTTATATTTCTTTCTTTTTTAAAAAAATATATTTTTATTGATTTCAGAGAGGAAGGAAGAGGGAGAGAGAGATAGAAACATCAATGATGAGAGAATTATTGACCGGCTGCCTCTTGCAGAGCCCCCCACTGGGGATTGAGCCCGCAACCCAGGCACATGCCCCTGACTGGAATCGAACCTGGGACCCTTCAGTTCACAGGCTGATGCTCCATCCACTGAGCCAAACCAGCCAGGGCTATGATATTTCTTAAAATGAAAGTGGTCTGCAGTGTTGAAAGGCTGGGTCAGGAATCTGTCTGTAATACCTCAGATATTTCTCATAAAAATCCTCACTGGGAGAATAAAGGCAAAGACAGGCCAGCTTGTTTGTGAAAGGAAAGAACACTTTCATAGAGAATGTTAAAGAGGCCATATAGCCACTAAAAAGGGCCCAGCTGCCTATTGGTGCAGGATGAGAGCAGGACCCCAGAAAACATAAAGATGACCTCGTCTTCTAGGATCTTCAAACATGGGGAGTACAATCTTTTCACAGCAACACTGAGGGTTTTTATTCTTGGAGTCTCAAAATGTTTTATATTTGTGAGGATCTTTAGTCTCCTTTCTCAGTATTTCCCTCACAGACAACAGATGTTCTCTGGGGCATGGGCAGAGGCTGTACAAGGGGAGGTAAAATCAGTCTGTAGGAAGAAAGAGGAAAATCTAAGCAAAATGTCACAGGTAAACACCCCTCCCACTGCAGTCACCAAACCCTTTCCCTAGAGCTCACAGCACAGAGTACACAGTGGGATTTACAGATCCTGCAAGAGCTCAGAGATGGGCACCACTTCAGGGAACTCTAGGGTTCTAGGTCTGAGAGTCAGTAAGTCCAGACTTCTATGGTTACTCCCTTGAAGTTGAAAAAGCAACCAAATCTTACTCTCCATCATTTCCATTTACACAACAGTAGATATAAACTTTTAGTTTTTGTGGGTTTTTTTTCTCTTCAAAATAAACAAGTTAGCTAAAGATTAGTAGGAAATACTAATATTCAGTGCAGCTAGCACACCAGTTTCAGAGGTGATCTGGGTATGTTTCTCAGGGTCTGTGGGCTCTGGACCGACAACAAGATCTCAAGCTCCATTACTCGGTGGACCTCAGACTCTCCTCCATGTAATGAAAACTTAGGCTGTTCTCCAGATGTAAGAAAGAAAGAAATGAAGGGGAAGCAGAAATGGAGCAAACCTGTTATGTCTCCTGGTTGACAATTAACTTTTGCTAGTAAAAACAGTAAAAGCCCATCTTCAGACTCTTTCATGACTAAGTTTAGTGTTTATTCAAGCAGAACAAGCAGCACAGACAGGCTGATTACTTACTTGTCACAAAAATAATCTCCAGACAGGGAGAAAGATGGGCAGAATATGGACAAGGATGTGAAAGGATGCATGGAGGGAGAAAAACAAGTTCATTAAAGGAGACTGGATATAAAGTACAGTGCAGGGAACACAGTCAATAATATTGTAATAACTACATATAGTGTCAGATAAGCATTAGGTTTATTGTGGAGATTACTTCATAAGTTATATAAATGTCTAACCACTATGTTGTACATCTGAAACTAGTATGTCAACTGTAATTGTTATTTTTTCTTTTTAAATATACTTATATTGATTTCAGAGAGGAAGGGAGAGGGAGAGAGAGATAGAAATATCAATGATGAGAGAGAATCATTGATTGGCTGCTTCCTGCATGGCCCTACTGGGAATAGAGCCTGCAACCCCGGCATGTGCGCTGATCAGAAATCAAACTGTGATTTTCTGGTTCATGGGTCAATGCTCAACGACTGAGCCAAGCAGTCCAGGTGGTGTCAACCATAATTGAAAAAAAGAAAGTGAGGAGTTGCTAAAGACCATATTCGAAAAGACTCCATCACCCACAGCTGAATCAGCTCCAGGGCATGGTCCAACTTCGGGAAGCCAGATGGATCTTCCATTCTTTCTAGTCCAAAGAGCTCTCTGAATATTAGACTGGTTCTGGCTCTGGTCTGGCACTCTCAGGGCTTCCTCAGGTAGACAGAGGCCCTCCAGTCTGGGAATTTGGGGGCCAGGCTGAGCTCATAATAAAATGGCTTCAAAACCATTCCAGACCAGGCTTGCTCTTCTGGGATCCCCAAACTAATAGTAAAGTATATGTAGGATATTTCAGCATGGACAAGAGTCTTCACTCAAAAAAATTGATACAAATGGGTCGGTAAGTAGGGGATCAGTGGGATAGGCTTGTCAAAGGTTTACCTCTTATTCAATGAAGGTTTTGTAATCAGTCAAAAATACTTGGAGCACCTGCTATAAGTAGGTGCAATGCTATGAGTGTGATAGACTTATATAAAACAGCACTTTTTTTTTGAATTCTCAGGAAACTGAGGTAAGACAGAGAAGTCATAGTAGTAGTAGTAGTAGTTCCATACAATACTGAAATTGGACACAAGAGAGGATAAAGACCTCTGTACTCATATGTCATCTTTATCTGGGTTTGTAATCTTCCCAATCTCAGGCCCAGGAATCCAGGCACACCTGCTCAAGGCCATTCCTGGCATCCTTCAGGACCCTTTCTCAATCTCACCTCTTGTTGAAGGCCATCGGTACACTGTAGCTTTCTTACAGCACTTACCACATGTAGGATCATGTTATTTTTTATTTTTATTTATTACGCTCATGTTATTAATATCTGTGCACATATTGCATCTGGCAGACTAAGACAAAACACAGACCTCAACTCTGCATCTCTTACCAGGAACGTCAATACTTGTTCAATTTAAATTGAGTTTCTAATTGAATGCTAAATGAATAGATTTTCACAGCAATGCACAATATCTTTCATCTTACATGCACATTCCCTTTGATTAACAGTGGTTGTCTGGAGTAGTTTTGGGGATTCTGCACCATAACAAAGCTCTGTGGCAAAGAGGGCTACAATCAATTAGTGATGTCTGCCTAGGTCAGGACTGGGAGTGGTGGTGCAAATGCACTATAACTTGGTAATGTAAATTAAGGGTTATCAGAGTACAGCAAAGAGAGATTATCTATATGATAAAAGTAAAAATTAGATCTTCAAGGATGGGTAGGACAACAGTGGGTGAAACACAAGCAAAAGTACTAGAGTGGGAAAATACAACACATCCCGGTAAAGCAAGATGAGGCAAGTTCAAATAGAAGGTTTACAAAGAATGGGGGAAAGGACTGAATGCTGTGAATGCTCCAAGTTAAGGGATGGAATAAATCATAGTCAAGAGACAGAGAAGAGATGGAGCAAGAAGGAAGTTAACAGGCTTTATTTAGTTATGTCCAAGAGTGAAGTCTGCAAGAATGATTTGCGCTCTCTCTCTCTTTTTTTAAAAACCTCACCCAAGGATATTTTTCCATTGCTTTTTTTTCCTACAGTTTTTATCATCCCTGTAGTCCATTGATTTTTTTAAAGAGTGTGGAAAGAAGGGAAGGGAAGAGAGAGCGAGAGAGCGAGATCGAGCAAGAGAAACAGAGAGAGAAACGTTGATGTGAGAGAGGCACATTGATTCATTGCCTCCTGCACACACCCCGACCAGGGCCAGGGATGGAACCTGCAACTCAGGTACAGGCCCTTGACCTTGACTGGGAATGGAACCGGTCACCCTTTGGTGTGTGGGCCAATGCTCTTACCACTGAGAAACACCAGCCAATACTGAAGTGAAATTTCAATTAGGTATATTAAAGTTTGCCAGAAAGGAAGTAGCTTTGCTTAATGGTTAATAACCCAAGTTTTGCAGATAGACAGTTCTGGGTATAAATCCCAGCTCTGACTCTGACCTCAGCTGGATAACTTTAGCCTTGTAAGTCTCATCCTCATCTGTAAAATAAGTAAATTGTGGTATGGGTCAAATGGGGAAGAAATGTTCATTAATCTCATAGCAAGCCCTCACTAAATATTAGCTATTACACTTGGTTAGCCATAAGAAAAAGAACTTTTCAAAAGAGTAAATACTTACCTCATTATCTCATAATTTTGGGAATCTCATATGAAATCTATGCAATAGTTAGATGGCCCAGAAAACAATAAAATACATGAAATACAGCCAGGTCACTTTATTTTCCAGTAACGGGAAGAGCCTTGGACTTTAGGCTTTCTATAGTTAAGCATTTCTGGGGATGGTGCACTTTTTTGTTGACTTAATTCTTTACTGAGTTATAAGACCAGGTAACTCTCAAGCAATTGAACGGTGAAAGAAAAGTAATTTAATTATATGATCTCACTTAAGCTCTCTCCTCAAAGAGATTCCCTCTTAGTTGCATAACTAAATGCAATTTTAACCATTTGAGAGCACTGAACTCCCTCAGTGCCGTAATAAGAGTAAAGACACACAGGGTGGACCCCCTCCGAGGCTCTTTCTGCATTGAAATTCTGGCCCCAAAGGCCATCTCTTTGCTTCAACATGCACACCTCGCAGAAAGCCCCACGATGCGAGATTCAGGAGCCTTCAGGTGTGCAGATCTGCTGTCACAACTGTCCTGTGTGTGGACATGGTTAGGGACTCTGCAACCAAAAGGGCCCAGGGAACAAAGCCTTCGACTTGAGCATGGGGTCACTGGTAAGAGGGTCTTATCTCCTCACTGTGGGCCTGGGTCTCCAGGTGGAAAATGAGGCACAGTGTCCTCCCAGCCTGACTGAGTGGGGATGGCGGCCCTGAGCTCACACAGCTGGGCCTGGACCTGGGAGAATGATCTGAGACACCCAGCATGAACTGTCTGTGAATGGGACTGGGTCCATCCATCCCAGAAAATTCAGGAGTACATGCTGGGAAGGAAATACCTTACCCCTGGTAATGGGACAGGCAGTCCAAACCCAGGGCTAGCAACATTTCTGGCAAGGAGTGAGTCACCGAAACACTTCCTTTCCATTAACAGAGGTGTTACTGTGCAGCGTATTAATTGCAACAGAGCACTCTTTGTTGCAATGTGGGGCTGTTTCCTCAGCAAGTATAATGAATTACCTCCTTCCAAATCTATCTGTGAGCTAAACTATAGCTCCGAAGTGAATTATTGGCTTAACAGTACGATCTCCAATACTGCCTTCTATTAGACGTATGTGTAACATTCAAAATAAGAAAGGCCATCGAAACACTTGCTTCTTTAACAGACACTGCTGCAGGGGAGTTTATTAAATGGGCCACTGGATGTCATCTATAATGAGTGCATTTTCTTTGTCAGGGCTCGGGCCCCCACAATATACGTGACCCCAGATCTCCAACGACACCAACACCAGGGAGGTCTGCAATTCCTCAGACAAACAGAGCTCCCCTGGCACGAGGCGTGTCACTGACTCCCCACAGGACAGTTATTTTCAGTCTCAGCCCTGTTAAAGGTAATCACAACTTCTCACAATTAATTAATGTGGAAAGCTTTTTCTCTCTGCAAGCAAGTGCTCACATGATATTCCTTTTAGGTACACCTTGTCTGGCTAACCCAGGGTTTTTACCCATCTGAGGCACTGAGCCCTACCACATCCTGACTTAGCACACAGTAATTGCCTCTTGTGTCATGTGAAGCTTCCCTTATTTCTTACGCCTGCTGCTCAAATCTGTAAACACTGCATCACAGATTAAGCAACGTCTAACAAGATACTGAGTATTTATCAACCATCTTCTCTTTTCTGAGTACGAAAGCTGAATAAATCAGACAGACAGACAGACATACAGACACATAGCCCCTTTCTCTTTTCTACGCACTTTAGTGATTTACAAAGTCCTCCCTACAGATACACTACGAATGTCTATACCAACTCTGATGTGCAGAGTCTAACACTTAAAGTAAATTTTTAAGATTCACTGTATAATTTTGTGTCTACATAATTTTGTGTGAGGTTTTGGTTTGATAGACTTTAGGCAGATATTATGTCTAGAACAACCACAAATCAGAATCTTTTTAGTGATTCCCTAAATCTGGTGTGTTCTTGATTTGATTTCAAAAATAGGCACTCAAAGCCCAAAATTCCTTTCCTGATTGTTCAATACGTGGAACTCGGGCCAAGCCAACCAAAGGACCTTTCTTTCTAAGGTACATAAGTAGTTGTGTGCACAATATATATACACATCTAGAAATAACATAGGTTTACTGAACTCATATTATTACCCTAATGGATAATCTAATACTGACATAGAACATTGCCTTCGTAATAGCCCCATATACAATTTACATTATTATACTCAAGTCACTGATTAAACAGTTCAAATGCAGAACAACTGAGTCAACGTCAAGGTCATTTTATCCTCTAGTAATGACCTTTAACCCTCCCTCAGGTCTCTATGGAAGAGTTTCTCTGCTTCCTAGCAATGAACCAAGGAATTACTATACAGTCATAGAGCTTAAGGATCATAAAGCTAAAAGGAACCTCAAGAGATTTTCTATCCCAAGGTCAGTAACTATTCAGGACACATGCTACTACTTCCTGATCCTAGGCCTTTGACAGACATAAGCAATCAATTTCAGAACTTTTGTTTCCAATCCATTCTCAATAAATGTATTGTACGGAACATAAATGGGAGTTGGCACATGAATGAAATCCTCTTTGCTCTTCTACGTAATCTAATCCCCTCTTCTTTCTGATAAGAAACAAAGGCCCCGAGAGTTTAACTAGCACATATACTTTCTTATATAGCTTTTAAGAGTCTCATTTACTTTAAGTTCTAATTTTATTTTCAAGTTAGACTTTGAGCTCATTTATTCACTAAATAAACCAAGACAATTTCTTACTAACTCTCTGGGTCATAAATGACTCAACAATTCAACTCATATATTGAGACTACCAGCCTTGTGACAGGTGCTGAGGGTACTGAGAGGACCAACACAGAATTCCTTCCCTCAAAGACTTACGGGCAGTAAGAGAGACAGAAAATTAGAATATATTCTAACTAATAAATACCAAGTAGACATTGGTTCAGTACAGCATCATAATTCTTTTCAAGCTAGTGTCTCTCCCAGGACTCCCTCTTCTGCTAGAGGTCACCCCCTCCTTCTCCCGTGGACCAAATCCAGCCAAGCCCCTTCAGGTTAACCCACTGAAGACGTGGCATAGCTGTCTTTTCCCTTCCACTTTTAATGCTGCTGTCCAGTGGAGGTTTCCATCTCTCCCTGCCTGGACCTTCACAGTAAAACCCTGGGGGTCATCCCACTTTCACGTTTGCCCTCCTTGGATCCATTTTCCACATCCATCCACCCCAATGATCTTTTCTAAGCACAGCTCTAACCTTGTTACTACCCAATTTAATTCATCCTCAGGACCACGTACAAACTCGTCAGCATGGCATGGCAGGTTCCCCAGGATCTGCCCCTGACCTCCTGTGCAGCCTTGCTTTTTTGTTTTCCCTTGTCACTCAATTGCACCCTCTACTCCAGTCACACCAGATCACTTAATTAAAAGGTAGGAAGGGCAGAATTTAGAGGCAGAAGGAAAAGCAAGGAAGCTTCATGGGCAGAGAGGTAAGGGTAGGTGTGAGCCCAGAGTGGAGACCAGCCTGGCTGAGTCATCTGGCAAATGCCACCGGAGCGGTGTTTCTCCACTGCACACATTGCAACTCTGAGAGCCCCGTGGAGACACACTGCTGCCCATTCTCAGTCTCAGTGCATGGTACAGAATTCCTATTCCCCACTCCACCATGGCTCTCAACCGGGGACCATGACTCCCAGGTGGATCAGCAAGGAGATGGGGAAGAAGATGTAGGAGGAGAAGCAGCCTGGAGGAGAAGGGAAGGAACATCTGGTATTGTCAATTATTATCTGAATCTCAATTTTCTCACCTATATAATGGCAACAATGGCTACTTTATAGTTGCACACTTCCCCCCCCCCATAAGCATTTCCTAAGATTTCACTAGCCATGATAGAAATGAGATTAGACAAGTGTAATAAGTAAAATACATACATAGGTTAACTGCACTAGCCTCCTAAACGGTATCTCTTTTTCTGCTCCTGCCTTTGCAGACTATGGTCAAAACAGGTGCCTGGGAGAGCTGATTAAAATACAACCAGACCATGTCACTTCTCTGCTCAAAACCTTTTAATTGTTTTCCATCTCCCAGTAAAAAGTCAAAGTTCTTATCATAGAAGAGCTTACACCATCCTAGTGCTCTGTCCCCATCCTAGCCTCCTGCCTCATCCACCCTTCCTCACTCCTCGCCATGTGCTTTCTCAAATAAGCCAGGATGCGCCCCAGGTAACTGTGCTCATGTTCCCTCACCTCTTTTTGTCTCAATTTGGTCATCACCTTCTCAACACAGCCTTCCCTGTAACCCTATTTAAAACTGTACACCCAGTGTCCTCTCTGACTTACGTTACTCTAGCGTATGCTCACCCTCTAATAAAGTCTATTGTCTTTTTTTAAATTTTTTTAAATTTATTTTTATTTATTTATTTATTTATTATTACATAAAGTTTTACAAAGATTGGTACATATATCTCTTTTTCCCCCTGCCCTTCCCCCAGCCTCCCCTACCCCCCAGTGTTTTGTGTCCATTAGTTATGCTTAAATGCATGCACCAAAGTCCCTTGGCTGATCTGTTACCCACCCCCCCCAATGTTCCTAGTCTATTGTCTTTTACCAATTTATTTTGTTTACTGGTTACCTCTCTCCATTTAAACGTAAGTTCCAGGAGGACAGGGTTTTTACTGCTTTGTTCACTGCTGTATGCCCTAGCCCTAGAACAGTCCCTGGCACACACTAGGTGCCCAATATATATTTGTTGAATGAATGAAGGGTTTAAGTGTTGGTTACTGCAGGCACATTCCAAGGCTGAGCTGATCAGAGGCCCAGCAATAGCAGACCTGGGATCTGCCACAACAAATGAGCTTCATGGAAAGCGAAACATGTTTTGAACACTGTGGCACGCAAGGCTCCGTGCAGGTGATGAGCTGGGCCTGGAACTAACCTGAGCTGTGGCTCGCCCCTGTCCTCAGGGGCTTCACCGACACATAAAAACAGGTAGAGCAAGAAAGCATATGCCATGACTTAAATTAGCACCGCCAGATATACATCTACAGGAACTCCAGCGCAGGAGGTGCAAGGCTGAGGCAAGGGTACTACTAAGAACGGTTCTTGGTTGTAGACAGTGGAATCTGAATCTAGAAATGATTGCTTCCTTGGGTACTCTGAAGAAAATTATTCAGAATGAATAAGTTTGCCAGCTCTGTTGTGTAAATAACATCTATTTCCTTTCCTGAAAATCCATACGCTAGAAATCAGATTTTCTAAATGACTGAAATAAAGCACAACCTGTCTTTACAGAAAGACCAGGCTTTATCCTGTGAATAGGGTGCGGACCCCACGAGTGCTTTACCTACATTATGCACAAGATGAGCACTGGGTGACCTGAAGCAGAATGCCTTGGCACAGGATCCTTACACCGCGATTCTGCGTGAACAGAATTCCCACTTGAAGCACAAAAGTTCTCCCCTCACTGTTTCAGCCTGTTAAACAAATTTAGAATCCGGCTATGGGGCACAAGACAAAATGATTAAGTCTTTTAAAAAATCATTTAAAAAATATCCTTAAAAAATGAACAGTGCCCTGGAGACTGGTATTTGGGGAACATCTGGCCAGGGGCTGTATAAAGCCCGAGAAATCACTTGGTCAGGCCCTGCCAAGGCATTAAGGGGAGTTAATTAAATGTTCGACCAATTATAGCAGGCTGATTTTTAAGGTGACAATTTGTATGGCCTTTGAATAATGTTATAAATATCCCAACGGCCTTTGGCAGAAAAAAGGTTCCCTTAGACAGAGCATGTCATCAAAACACTGGAATCACCTTGAACTCTGTAGTACTAGTATAAGGCAGACACTTAGCTGAACAGACCACGAGACTTTATTTCATAAGAAAATATTAACTTCCTCAGAATAAAATTATTGCAATTTACCTTAAAATAACATTTATTTATTTTTTAAAATAACATTTATTAAGTGCTCATTATTATGTGCCACAACTGTGTATTTTCACATTATATTAACCCTGATAACAAATGAGGTCATGACAAATATTCCTATTTTCCAGATGAGGACATTGAGGATCCTAGAGGATAAGAGATTTGGCTAAATGGTAGAGTCTGGTAGTGTTAGAAGTCAAATCCAGCACTCTCGACTCCAGGCTCTGTGCTCATTCCACTACACTACGGAAGCAGGGAAAAGCCTGTGAGAATTGTAGTGAAGGCAACAAACTGTCCCTAACGGTGTCTGCGTAAAGGTTTCTCATCTGAATAGCCAGGATATTATTTCTAGGACCTTGTAGGCTTAGTATATCTTTATTAATATATCTTTTCATGGACAAGAAGACGCTAACTGCTAAACATTTTCTCACACACCTAGTCACGAGATAATGGGACTGAATAGTTAAATAACCAAATTTGTTAATTTCTGTGAAAGCCTACAGGTCCTAGAAATAATATCCTGGCTATTCAGATGAGAAACCTTTACGCAGACACCGTTAGGGACAGTTTGTTGCCTTCACTACAATTCTCACAGGCTTTTCCCTGCTTCCGTAGTGTAGTGGAATGAGCACAGAGCCTGGAGTCGAGAGTGCTGGATTTGAATTCTAATAAAGATATACTATGTCTTGAAAAATCAGAGACTTTAAGCCGTTTCATACTTTTGCCCCTCCCTTTAATAATAAAAATATTTGAAAGTGTCAAGGCTGCTGAATTACAGCAGGGACCAAACATTTCAATGGCTGCCATCCGTCCTACATTGTGCCAGGGTAGTTAATCAATTTGAGTTCATACATCTTTAAGATCCACATGCTGAAAGGTCCAGAAGGGAAACTACATGAGAGCGTTTGTGATTTTCTGTGTCAATGAAGATTATAAAAATAAACTTCGTATCAGGAGCTAGTAAGTTCTTAGGCATGGATTCAGTGTCACTGCTATAAGTTGGCTGGATTTTCACTTCTGGTTAAACTAATGAGACAACACAAACAGGTATACTAGTGATCTCCACACAGGCCCAGTGCTCGGAAGAAAGAGGGGAAAAGGAGGGTCTCGGGAAGTGCCTGTGATGGATGAGTACACTGGGGGTGGCCCAGGTTTGACACTTCTCTGACCAGGAGCAGAAACACTAGGGGACTCCCCTGTGTTGCTCCTGAAGGGGCAGACATCTAGGAATACTTCAGCTGGGCCCTTACAATTTTTATATGGGGGTTTCTGAATCAAGCTCCTGGGCTCACTCACACTGAAACTGGAGGGAAAATGACCATCAGGACCAAATGCCAGGTTTGCAAAACAGGCATGTAATCCCTTCTTGACTCCAAAGAGGTACCTATGCAACAGGTTCTAAAGGCGAGGGAACAAATGCTCAAAATCTTTTCCAAGCCAGCAACACACGGCTAACAGGTGAGTCTCTCTGGAGAACCCCATGGCTGAAAAAGCAGGATTCCACTTCCACAGGGAATTGGGAGGGAAATGTCGGCTATGATTACCCTTGAAAACTCTCCTTAAACGGAGACAGCATTAATTCTGAACTCTCGTCATGAGGAAAACAATCAAGATCATGTCAACTATTTGGCCGCAGGGAAATCTAATCACTTTCTTTGTGACATCTGTCATTTGAGTATGGTGGGGAAAGACAAATCTTCCCTAAAACTGCCCTAAGCCACTTGACCCTTGTAGAGAGAGATACAGTAGAGCTAAGTGGTCAAGACTTGCTTCTCTACTTTTCTGCTTTCCTCCCACAAATGGCCTCTGCTAAGGCAGTTAGAGAACACTATTTATTTACTAGAAACCTGACTACTTTGCATAAGTTTCTGGAGGAGCAAATCTGGGGGGGTTAAGTGAGGGAGCCAGGCAACACCAAATATTCTGAGATGCAGAAGTCGCAGCTGCAGAGGGAAGTGTGGGCATGCACTCTGACCAGGAATCAAACCAAAACCTCCTGGTTCATAGGCTGACGCTCAACTACTGGACCATGCCAGCTGGTGGGTCACAGCTTCTGTTTCCAAATGGAAGGTGGGGACTTAGAAGGAGTTTCACTTACTGTGTGTCCTCACCTGTGTGAACTCACAGAGAAGGACACAGACATGGCTCCAACTCAAAGAGGAGCATCCCAGAGCCCAGGCTGTCAAAAAACAGACAACCTGGCAGAAATCCAGAATGCAAACAGGAACAACTCATACCTCTGAGCAATGGCTCGGACATCCTCCCAGTGCAGTGTTCTGTTGGGGGTGAATCACTTAAATACATTTTTTGTTGTTGAAAACCAAGCAAAGATGACTTGAAAATTATTTTCAATACAAGAAGAGTGTGGAGAGTAGGGAAGTTCAGGGAGCCCCCGTCTACACATTAGCAGGTTGGGGAAGAAGGAAAGCAGTTCTACTAGGTCTCTTCTTCTCACTCCCGTCACCCCTGAATTTGGCACGAATGTGGCAGGTTTTCAGAGCCCAGGTGCGGGCAGTTCGAGCTTCCTGCCTGGGAAGGCGCCTTTCCAGACATTGCCTCCTGGGAAGCAAGGGCAACACCCCCACCCTACCGCCCTGGGCGTCCCAGGCTAAGGTGCCTCTTCCAGTCAAATGAGAACTGTAATCCACATCTCTGTCCGGGCAGCGTGGTTCAGACCAAAAACTGGGAAGCAGATACCATTAAACACGCCCCCCCCCCCCAATGTTTGCTTCCACTGGGGAAGAATCGAGAGCTACTTGCTTCCCTTTCCAAACCCTTTTGATTGTTTTGGGTAACGCAGGACCCGGCAGCTCAGCTCCTGGGGCACCGAAATGGGAGTCCCGATGAGCTTTGTTCTTCCCGTGCACAAAACAACAGCCTGGGCGAGGCAAGCTCCCGCGTGGGGTCCGAAGCCGGGAAGGCGCCGAGGGACCCGGGCACTGGGTGCGCAACGCCTGGCCCACCCTCGCCCCCGCCCGCCCCGCACGCGGCCTGGGCGCTGGAGCGCGTGAGGTTGCGCGCGTCGCGCACCCGCCGCTCTGCTCACCTAGCACCACCGCGGCGACGGTGGAGAGCAGCAGCCAGTTGTTCTTCAGGAAGCGCTTGGGGTCGCATCCCTTCCTCGCCGGTTTCTTCATGGCGGGCGGTAGGGCTTGGAGTCGCCGCGGCGGCCGCTCCAGTGCGCGGTGCTCGGTGCTCGGTGGTGCGCGTCGGGGCCGGCGGGGGGCCGGGGGCCGCCGGGGTTCAGCGGCGCAGTGGAGGCTGGACGCGGCGGCGTCGGGGAGAGGGTGTGCGCTGTCCGCTGCTGCTGCTGCAACCGCTGTCACGGACGCTGTCGCCGCCGCCGCAGCCACCTGAGATTGCGCGCCGCGCCTGTAGGTCGGTGAATGCGCGTGGCGGGCGCGCCCGGCTCCTCCTGCCGCCGCGGCGCTGTGCGGCGCGCGTGCCAACCAGCGCCGAAGGAGGGAGGAGCGGGAGCGCGGGGGGCGGGTGGTGCGTGTGTGGCGCCCGCGGTCCCGGCGGAACAGGCTTGGGAGCGCGCCCTGCGCCAGGCGGGAGCCCAGGCTGCTGCTCCGGGGACCTGCGCCCCGCCCCCGCCTTCTCCAGGAATGTCTCGCCTTTTTTTTATTGTGTTTTTTTAGATGGTCAGGCTCGGTTTTCGCGTTTAGGGTTTCCTCCTCTCCCTAATCCAGAACTGGAGGAGCCACTGACCCCTCTGGTTTGGCCTTTACCCTGCACACCCCTTCCGGGCCCCTTTCTCCACACCAGCCATGACCAGCACATCACTGGAGAACGTGGTGTCCTTCTGGGCAGGAGGAGTTGCAGGGAAACTGAGTTCTGCCTTGGGTCCCCTTTGCTTTCCCACGCAGCCTCTAGGAGGAGGGGAAGAAGGAGACCTGAACTTTCCCGTGAGGACTGTAACCACCTCGCCCCCCTCCGCCTCGGGTATTATGATCTCTCCTCTTGGAGTGGCGGGGAGGTGAAGGTCCAACAAGATCCTCTGTGGACCCAGGGCTTGGAATGGGCCCTCTGAGAACCTCACTGTTGCTCCTTGTGAATGGTTCTGTGGCTGGCAAAGGCCCCCAAACTGTGAGTCTTGGTAGAGTGAATAGGACTGAGATCCCGATCCAGCGGTTCTGAGGAGTGGGCGGGCCCCTCCCTAAGGCCAAATGGATTGGAAAGGCAAACAGAGTTGGAGAAACTAGCTAGGTAAGTGGTACCAAATTTACTCTGTGCCGTGGATTGAATTTTCTAATTCTCTTCCATTCTTCTATCCAGTTTTCCACTGTTGCTTATACAAACTCTTTCCCTCCTCTCACCACATCTCCACCCTCACAGCCCTAGCCGCCTTCTCTTCAGATTTACTAACATTAAGTAAGCCCTGAACCTTTTTGCTATTGTGGAGTCTACTCTCTGATTGGGAAGGTTGGAGGATCGCCCCAGCTAGATTTTTTGAAAACTAAAACCTCACAATAAGAGTTTCATTCTTTTGGCTTAAATTGATACAGCTATCTTTGAAGAGAAAATAATTAAGCTTCACAAACCATATACTACACTTTACTATGAATGAGTTTACCAGCAAAGTAAATTTTGAGAGAAGGAAGGGTAGAGGGATATCAAGATCATTGTGTGCTGAGGAAGATATGAAGAAATGTAAAAAAAAAAAAAAAGGAAATTAAGAAAGAGGGGACATAGATTTTCATCCCAGAGTAAAAAAGCTGGAAGTACTCAGATGTCCAACACAAAAGGACATCTAGTAAATATATTATGGAATATAGTAAATATATTATGGAACTGCCATGCAGTGGTACATTATGCAGCATATAAAGTTCAGAAGGCAATTTATGAACTTTCTAAAGCACATGTTATAGTATTATGAGGGGGAAAAGAAGATTAAAATTGTATATACAATTTGATCACAACTTTGTAAAGCAAACATGTAAAACAAAACCATGAACTTAGAAAAAAGTCTAGAAGGAAATGCACCAAAAATTTAACAAGGGTCATCTTTGAGTGATAATATCATTATTGATTCATTTTGCTTTCTATCTCTCTGTATTTTCAAAAATGTTTATTTAGCATACACATGACTATTACAATTGTAATGGCAGTATTTAAGAAGTAAACAGATCCCAATGGGGGAGAAGGGGAACATATGTAACACTTTCAACAATAGTTATTTTTTTAAAAGAAGTAAACAAATCCTGAAGAGAGAAAAAAGTGGAAGAAGCTAAATGAACTTTTTACATCACAACCTTTTGAGGTATAGTAAGAAAATTACATCTCGGTTTTGGGAATAGAATATTTAGGTTTAAATCTTAGCACCACTACTTACCAGCTGGGTGACCTGGTCAAGTTGCTTAAATATTTTGTCTCAGTTTCTGTATCTGTAAAATGGGAGTATTGTAAGAATTGAATACAATGTGTATAAAATACTTAGACCGCCCTTGACCCATATGGCTCAATTGGTTGAAACGTTGTCACACACATCAAAAGGTAGTGGGTTCAATTCTCGGTCAGGGCATATATCCAGGTTATAGGTTTAATCCCTGGTGAGGTGGGTACAGGAGGCAACCAATTGACGTTTCTCTCTCTCTCCCTCCCTCCCTCTCCTTTTCCCTCTCTCTCTTCCTCTCTCTCAAAAAAATCAATAAAATTAAATATATCTACTCTAATAAAAGAGTAATATGCAAATCAACCATGACTCCGAGACACTTAAACCATGCCCACCAGCCAAGCCACGCCCCCATCCAATCAGAGTGGCTGTATGCAAATTAACCCAGCCAAGATGGAGGCAGCGATGGAGCTAGAGCAAACAGGAGGCTTTCGTTGAAACTGCCTGCCTAGGCTGGTTGGGCCTCTGCTCACAGCAACAATGTTTCAATTATAGAAGCCACGGAGCTGAAGCAAACAGGAGGCTTCGTTACCTGCCTAGGCCTCTGCTCAAAGTAACAAAGTTTCAATTATAGAAGATAATAAACCCCAGAAACTTGATTCCAGCCGGCCTCACTGGGACGTTGGGTCAATGGGAGCTGTGGGCAGCCTGAAAACAGCCCTCAGCCCCTCACCCAGGCTGCCCAGGCACCCCAGTAGGGACCCAAACCCTGAAGGGGTGTGGGCAGCCTGAAAATGGCCCTCAGCCCCTCACCCAGGCTGGCCACACCTCCATGGGTTGAGGGTCCCCACTGGGGGGCTTGGCTAGCCTGAAAACAGCCATCAGCTCTTCACCCAGGCTTGCCAGGCACGCTAGCAGGTGGACATCTCACGAGGGGTCCCAGACTGCAAGAGGGCACAGGCTGGGATAAGGGACCCCCCCGAATGCACAAATTTTTGTGCACCGGGCCCCTAGTATGTATATATTTTTAAAGGACTTAGACCAGTGCCTAGAACACAAGAATTATTATCACTAGTTTTACTTTGAGTCAACCCTCTCTCTTGTTGCCTGACTTTTGTGAACATATCCTGAACCACTTCAGAAGTACAAGAACACTTGTATATTGATCAATAGTAGTTGCCCTTTAGAACTGCAATGAACTCTAAATCTATTGCACATTCATGCCTGAAGCCCATATAGAACACATCTGTTTGTTGCTTATTTAAATTATGCAAATTTAAAATAGTGCAACATAAAAAGATAAATAAAGTCTAAATATATACACTCCTTTTGAAATAATGGAAATCTCCTAAATGAAAAGAATCTAAAAAGTTCAAAGTGGGTGGGCCTAGTGAATTATAAACTGCTTTTATGCTATTGCTGTTCCTTTTTAGCTGGTAATAAAAAAAATTAATAAGTTAATAGTTCTAATGCACTTGTGTACTAGGCATCTTTTTAAACCACTCTATGCATATTAACTCATTAGGGTTCCCACAACAACTTAATGAGGTAGGGACTATTGCTACTTCATGGGGCTGTTTGAAGAATCAATCAAATGAGATCTTGTGTATTATCATCATCTTCATTTTACAGCTGAGAAATCTAAGGCAAAAAGAGACTAAGTAACTTGCTTAAGTTCTCTTCATTAGTAAGAGGAGGAGCAAGGATTAGACTAGGTAGAATGCCTCAAGATAAATGCACCAATCCATGCCTTAAACTTCTACCTCTTATATAAGGAACAAATACAGAATTGTTATGGGAAAGTTACTCTTGAGTTATGTGGATTTTACTTTATGCAAGACCTTCAAGAAGCCAGCCATCTATAACTAAGATGTCCTAACATGCTGTGCTCCACTGGAAACTGCATGCATTTCATAGGGTCAGTGATTGAACTTTAAATTCTGTCCCCATTGCTGCTACCGGCACCTAATTCTGTATGATTTATTTACTTAAAACGAGAAATGGTATAGGAAGCATCACCTTGGGGAGGGGGTAGAGTAGAAACCCCTAGTGCTTAAATTTTATTCTTTTACTTTCTTGGCTTGGGATAGTCATGAACACAAATGATCTCAAACTGGACATGTGTTAAGAGGCATTTCCCTCTTCCTGAGGGAACTTGAACACTCAGATCCTGGAACAAAAACTTCACTCTCCTGGGATATGAATTTAAAGTCAAATAGAAAGAATTGTTAGGAACCTCCTCCCCTCCCCCCCCCCCCTGCCCCCAAAAGAATGTTAACATCTCCCTTTTCTAGATCCATCAAATTCCCTCCTCTTGCTGAAATAC
>PVJC01000814.1:0-34653 GCA_004026665.1 Murina feae | reverse complement strand
CATGAAGTCTGTTGTTAGTTATTGCAGAAAGAAATCTTTGACTTTGCCACACAAAGTTAAAGGAACAGGTAACAGCCTGGTTTTACATGTCAATTGCGATAGAAATGGAAAAAAAAAAAGGCATTCAAAAGCAAAAAGTCAGGTATCAGCTTCTGTGCATCTCTAGAAATAGTTTGCTGGTTGCATTCTACCACCATAAAACATATTCACTTGGCTGCTTTGTCTCGTGATGTGGTAATGGGGAGAAGGAGGGCATGGGGTACCAAAGTCTCCTTCAGCATCTACGACTATGTAGCTATTCATGACCAACGGATGGTAAGAAGGATGCTGTCAACATATTCAGACACTCTTTTTAACAGTCTCTTCTTTATCTCCCGATCTTGATCTGGATTTAATTTATCTGAGACTGATAAAGTAAAGAGTAAAAGAACTGTAATTCATTAAATTTTCATAATAATTATCCAAGCAATATTTTATAAAGATGGTTTGGCCTGAAGAGACTTGCATATTAGATGTCCTTGAACTCTTGGATTAAACACAACTTTGCTCCGTAGGCTTCATTGCTCACTCTGACAAACTGAAGAACAATCCCATTTCATTTTAGAATATGAAAAAAAAAGTTACCTTCTTCATAGAATCTGTGTGTGCTTAAGACATGTTACCATGTCAGTTTCCTCATCTGAAGATAATATTTAGAGTAATAAACACAAACGGTCAATACATATTTGAAATATATGAAAAAATTTTCAGTCTCACTAGTCAACAAAATAACAATTTAAACTAATATTTGTTCACCAGCTGAATAAAGATAGTTTAACATAAAATATTTTAAAATTCATAATTATAAAATTTATAATTTTAACATGATAAATTGTAAACTTAGAGAAGGTATGGAGAAATGGGTAGTGTCACACACTGCTGGTAGTCCTAGAAAATGCTATGACTTGTCTGAGGATAATTAGACAATTTGTAACATTTTCCATCATAAGTGTTTATATTCTTTAAGTCAGCCATTCTACCTCTAGGAATCCATACAAAAAAAAAATAAAATACCAAAGGACTGTTCATCCCAGCTCAGTTGGAAACAACCTGTCTAGTAAGGTGGATTGGCTAAAGATTGAGAGATTAGGATTTGTTACAGAAGGAATTTTTAAAAAAGTACTAACATTCCACTTTTGCATGTTATCCAGGATTATGTTGCAGGAAAGACTATTATCTTGAGAAAGAATGTTCCATGTTCCTTTGTTGGGGGCAGCAAGAACACACCAGTTGTTAGACCAGTGAGGTCAGACTGACCTGGGTTCAGCAACCTCCATACGGTACTTGGGTTTGGCTAGGAAAGAATTCAGAGTCAAGGCTCAGACAATAAGAGAACATTTATCTGGAAAATCACAGAGGTAGAAGAGGTAATTTGTAGAAGAAATGGGCTTAGGAAACAAATTAGTGGTTGACTGTGGACCTATGAATTGGAGGTCACAGTTTGATTCCCAGTCAGGGGGCACATGCTAGAGTTGAGGGCTCAATCCCCAGTAGGGGGTATGCAGAAGGCAGCCAATCAATGATTCTCTCTCATCATTGATGTTTTCATCTCTTTCCTCCTTTTCTCTCTGAAATCAATAAAAATATTAAAAAAGAGAATTGCTGTAATCAATAAATCAAATAACAAATGTTGGTGAGGATGTGGAGAAAAGGAAACTCTTGTGCACTGTTGGTAAGAATGCAGATTGGTATAGCCACTGTGGAGAGCAGTATGGAGTTACTGCAAAAAATTGAAAATGGAACTGCCTTATGAACCAGTGATTCCACTTCTGGGTATGTATTTGAAGAAACCCAAAACATTAATTCAAAAGAATATATGCACCCCTCTGTTCATTGCAGCATTATTTACAACTAGAGGCCTGGTACAAAAAATTCATGCATGGGAGGGGGGGTCCCCTCAGCCCAGCCTGCACCCTCTCCAATTCAGGACCCCTGGGGGGATGCCCAACTGCCGGGATCAGGCCTAAACCGGCAGTTGGACATCCCTCTCACAATCCGGGACCGCTGGCTCCTAACTGCTCACTTGCCTGCCTACCTGATCACCCCTAACTGTCCCCCTACCCTCCGCCAGCCTTCACCCCTAACTGCCTTTGCCTGCTGGCCTGATCACCCCTAACTGTCCCCCTGCTGATCTGGTCGCCCCCAACTGCCCTCCCTGTTTTATGCTCTTTTTTGCTCTTATTGTTTCCTTTTGGCCTAATCAACTATTTTTATCATTCCAATCAACTTGTTGGTTATACATTCTTTGTGCCTTTTGAGGTTACACTAGAGATGACTGCATTCATACAATCATTCTTGAGTTATGAGTGTTTAATATAAATTAGTACTTCTCACATAATAGGACTTTGGAATATATGAACACTATCTTTTCTATGTTTACATTGTCATGAATTTCAATTTTACATAAATATAAAACCTCATAAGACAGAATTAGTAGTACTAATATTAGTATTATTTTTATATATTCCATATTCACTTACGTTTACTCATATATTTACCCTTCTGGTTCTCTTAATTTCTTCCTATATTCTGTATTTCTGCCTGAGATCATTTTTCTTTTTTCTAATTATTTAAATTTTTTTTTATTGATTAAGTTATTACATATGTGTCCTTATCTCCACATTACCCCCATCCCCCCCACTCATGCCCTCACCCCCCTGTTGTCCATTGGTTAGGCTTATATGCTTGCATATAAGCCCTTGGTTGAGCTCTCCCCCTTATCCCCACCCTCCCCTACCTTCCCTCTGAGGTTTGGTGGTCCGATCAATGCTTCTCTGTCTCTGGATCTGTTTTTGTTCATCAGTTTATGTTTTCATTATATTCCATAAATGAATGAGATCATGTGATATTTACCTTTCTCTCACTGGCTTATTTCACTTAGCATAATGCTTTCCAGTTCTATCCATGCTGTTGCAAATGGTAAAATGGTAAGAACTCCTTTTTTTTTTTACTGCGGCGTAGTATTCCATTGTATAGATGTACCACAGTTTTTTAATCCACTCATCTACTTGTGGGCATTTTAGGCTGTTTCCAAATCTTAGCTATGGTGAATTGTGCTGCTATGAACATAGGGTTGCATATATCCTTTCTAATTGGTGTTTCTAGTTTCTTGGTCTTAATTTCTTCCTATATTCTGTATTTCTGCCTGAGATCATTTTTCTTTTTCTTGAAGAATTCCTTTTAATAATTCTTGCTATGTTGGTCTCATGGCAATGAATTATGTTGGTCTCATGGCAATGAATTATCTTTGTCTTTGTTTGTCTGGAAAAGTCTTTGTTTCACTTTCACTTTCAAAGAACATTTTTGTTCTTGTTTTAGCTCCTGCTGTGGCCCAATGCAGACACTTCATGTCCCAGGGCTTGTGCTGCCCTGCAGGTGATGGGCCCCTGATTCCTGACTCCCTCTTCATGCCCATGTACCAGCTTTGGCCTACCTGAACTACAGGAGGGTGTTTCTCACTGGCCTGGTAACTGTGGACCAGTTCTCACCTGGGAAAACCTTTTGACAATTCGTTGGGCTATAACCACATCTTCTCCAATTAGGCTTCTATTCCAGCCTTGGGGAGAGGGCTTTCTTCTAAGTTTTGCCATCCTTGGGCAAAACTGAGCTGTTGTATTGTTTAGCATTCTCCTTATATCTTTATAGTTACTCCCTTGATGGAATTAGTAATTTTTAAAAAAATATATTTTATTGATTTTTTACAGAGAGGAAGGGAGAGGGATAGAGAGATAGAAATATTGATGAGAGAGAAACATCAATCAGCTGCCTCCTGCACACCTCCCACTGGGGATGTGCCCACAACCCAGGTGCATGCCCTTGACCAGAATCGAACCTGGGGCCTTTCAGTCCGCAGGCCAACGCTCTATCCACTGAGCCAAACCAGTTAGGGCAGAATTAGTAATTCTTTATATCAGACTTTCCTTATTTATATTACTGTGATTTCTCTCTACTTGGGTCTTTAATGATATAACTGCATTCCCAGGATAAACCCCATTGGTCATGATGTATTATCTTTATTGGATATGTATTATTCAATATATTAGATATATATGTTTTTAATTAAATTTGCTAATATTTTGTTACGTTTCACTTGTATGTTATGAGGAATAATGTTATATTTTCTTTTAATGTCTTTGTCTACTTTTGGAATTAGAGAAATATTAGCTTCATAAAATGATTTGGTGTTTCTTCCTATATTTTCTGTAAAAGTATGTGTAGGACTGGTATTATTTCTTTCTTAAAGATTGTATGGAATTCACTAGTGAAGTCATCTGGGCCTGGAGTTTCTTTGTGGAAGTTGCTAAACATGAATTCAATTTCTTTCATTGCTAATGGTCTGCTCAGGTTTCTATTTCTTCTTTTTTTTAATCTTTATTGTCCAGATTATTACAGTTGTTCCTCTTTTTCCCCCCATAGCTCCCCTCCTCCCAGTTCCCACCCCACCCTCTGTCCTTACCCTCCACCCCCGCTGTCCTCATCCATAGGTGTACGATTATTGTCCATTCTTTTCACGCACCCCCAACCCCCGAAAATTGTCAGTCCACTCCCTTTCTATGCCTCTGATTCTATTCTATTCACCAGTTTATTCTGTTCATCAGATTTCTTATTCACTTGATTTTTAGATTCACTTGTTGATAGATATGTATTTGTTGTTCATAATTTTTATCTTTACTTTTTCTTCATCTTCTCAAAAGATACCTTTCAGCATTTCATAAAATACTGGTTGGGTGGTGATGAACTCCTTTAGCTTTTTTTTTGTCTGTGAAGCTCTTTATCTGACCTTCAATTCTGAATGATAGCTTTGCTGGGTAAAGTAGTTTTGGCTGTAGGTTCTTGCTGTTCATCACTTTGAATATTTCTTGCCACTCCCTTCTGGCCTGCAAAGTTTCTGTTGAGAAATCAGCTGACAGTCATATAGGTGTCCCCTTCTAGGTAACTGACTGCTTTTCTCTTGCTGCTTTTAAGATTCTCTCCTTGTCTTTTGCTCTTGGCATTTTAATTATGATGTGTCTTGGTGTGGTCCTTCTTGGGTTCCTTTTGTTTGGAGTTCTCTGCGCTTCCTGGACTTGGAAGTCTATTTCTTTCACCAGGTGGGGGAAGTTTTCTGTCATTATTTCTTCAAATATGTTTTCAATATCTTGCTCTTTCTCTTCTTCTGGCACCCCTATAATTCTGATGTTGGTACGCTTGAAGTTGTCCCAGAGACTCCTTACACTATCTTCATGTTTTTTTATTCTTTTTTCTTTTGGCTTTTCCGGCTGGGTGGGTTTTGCTTCTTCATATTTCGTATTTTTGGCTTGATTCTTGCAATCCTCTCATCTGCTGTTGGATCTCTGTATATTATTCTTTATTTCAGTCAGTGTATGCTTAATTTCTAGCTGATCCTTTTTCATATGCTCGAGGGTCTCACTAAATTTATCGGCAGTCTCTAGAATATTCTTGAAAAGTCTTATAACTGTGGTTTTGAACTCTATATCCAGTCATTTGTGTTCCTCCACTTCTGTCATTTGTGACCTGCTTCTTAGTCTCTGCATTTTGGCTTTCTGTGTATAGGGCCCAGTGATTCAGCCTCCCTAATCACCTGGGGTGGACACTCTTGTTGTACGCCTTTGAAGGCTGGATGTACAGTCTTGTTGTAGTTATTATTGGGAGGTATCACTGGGAGGAAATGACCTGCAGGCCTTTCTCCTCATTGTTTGGGGTTTGGGGTGGGGCGGGGTCTCAGAATCACCGGGGTGGAGCAACCCACAATGGCTTCCTTCCACTGACTCACAGCCTCTCCCGGACCTGGAGCCTCTAAGCCCTGGGGTCTGCGCACCTCTGAGTCCCCGAATCTCCACGACAGTGATCGCTGCGAATAGCTCTGCTAGAACGCCACTGATCTTTCGCCCCGTTGCCCTATAGTCCGCGTCGCATTCAGTGCGGCCCCGGAGTTTATAATCTCCTTCCAAGCCACAGACCCGAGCGCAGCTGCCGCCGCCGCCCTTTCACCCGTGCTGCCGTGCCGCCTTGCTGCCGCACGGCTGCCTCCGTTCAGCACATCAATACCTCTGTTTTGGTGCCGGGAGCTTCCACTCAGTCTCCAAGCACTCCTTCTCTTGCCTTCTAGTTGTAAAGCTTCCCTCCCTTGGTTCTGGAGGATGGCCATTTATCCGTATAGTTGCATTCTTACAATGTAGTTGTGGAAGCTGCACATTTAGGTATATACCTCATGCCGCCATCTTGGTTCCTCTATTTCTTCTTAAGTCAATTTTCAATAATATGTGGTTTTCAATGAATGCATCCATTTCATCTAAGTTGTCCAATATATTGGCATAAAGTTGTTCACAATATACCCTTTTATCCTGAATGTCTTTTAAGTCTGTTGTGGTATCTTCTCTTTCTCTCCTGATATTGGTAATTTGCATCTTCTCTTCATGTTTTGCTTAATGAGTCATCTAGGTGGGAGCTTGTGAATTTTATCAATTTCACCCCCTTAGGACCAGATTTTGGGTTTACTGACTTTCTGCATTGTTTTCCTGTTTGGTAGGCCACATTTTGACATTCCTTCATCTCTATAATTGTGTACTCTAAAGTCCTGACTGCTAAAGCAATTTTTCTAATGATGTCTAATAGACACAATGCCTTCAAATAGATTTTATTTTTGCATTCTTTCTTGCTATTCAAGTTGTTCTCAGCAGGAACACATGCTACTTCATTACAGCCAGAAGCAGAAATCTGAGAGAAATAATTTTGGGAGGCTGGTATTGCAGGCAGAGCACTGATTTGGAGGCAGGATTTGCAGGTTCAGACTTTTCTCTGTTGCTTACTAATATGCTATTAATAACCTTGGGCAAATCAACTTGACTAGTTTTCGTTTCCTTATATGTAAAATGGGGAAAACGATAATATCTCACATCACAAGTTTTCTCTAAGTATTAAGTAATTTCAACATGAAACTTTTATGAATTATAACACATTTTATAAATAAAGGGTGACTCATATTTAATATATACAACTCTGAATGCCTTGAAGGCAGGGAACAGAGTCTTTTTTATCATGATTCTTCAACACCTAGCACAATTCCTGGAATATATTTCAGTGTTTGATAAACATTTGTTGAGCTCAAAGCTATTTTACATTGATAATTTAAAATTCTCACATACTGGCTCAGAATAATTGTATACTGTATGTCCATGGTTATTGACAATATCTGAATTAATCTAGGTCATGCTGACTTGTTAATTATCATTATTTAGACTAAAAATGTATGCTACACTATATGTAAATTTCTTGTATTATTCTTACAGGATTATCTCTTTCTGGTCACAGTAGAATAAAAGTGCTGAAAGAGCAATATACAGTGGGAAATCCCCAAGGATTGTCTCCAAGGAGAAGGAGGAGGTAGAAACACACCCTGATTCTGGTAATGCTGGAGATGGAATGTACAAATATAAACTGAGGTTCCTGAGAGATGTGTCACTGACGTGTGTAAGCTCTCATCCTGTGACCACATCTCTTTACTTTGTGCTGCTGGGCATATCCAGAGGGATTAACTACACTGCTTTCAGGTGACAGGTTTGTGTTTGCTCTTAACACCATTTCTGTTTTATTTTTTGTGTTTTTTCTTCCACATATGATCAGTTTTCAATTCCAGGTGAAGCTCATTCGGGCTATGTCAGTGTTTCCCCAGCTTCAGTATTCTGCATATCACCTTCATAATTCTTTTCTCCATCTATGTACCACTTATACTACTAAGATTTTTTTGAACTTGTTTTTTCCTAAATGAATGTGTCTTAAAAGAAACTCAATGTCACGATCACCAATGGAAAATCAATATCACTTTTCGAGATTATAGTAAAAACTATTTTATTAATTGCTACAAAGAGACCATTGCCTATTAATTGTGAGCCCTAGGCCTGCTCTTTATGAACATAAGCAACAGAGAAGTGTTAAACCCTTTGTAAGTTGAGTGGTTATCCTTGATATAATTTTTAAAAACTTGGAAAAGAATTGAAAGGGAGTGATTTCTTCCTTAAGTGATTCCATTTAATTTAATGATTTGACAGCATGCTACCTAAGGGTATTTCATGTACCACACTTTGTGATATACTATAGTTTAGATAATCTCCAAGGTTTCTTTCAGCTTTCAATATCATAGTGTTTCAAACATTTTCTCTTCATTTGTGTAGTTCCTCCCTTAGTTCTCACTCAAACTGTCCTTGACTTATATACATTATGTACAGACAGTTCCTTTTCATCAATGACCATCTCTGATCCTAGTGCTAAAAGTCTCTATAAAAACAATTGGGAATTTCATGTAATAAACTAGAGGCCCGGTGCACAAAAATTTGTGCACTTGGGAAGGGGGGGTCCCTTAGCCTGGCCTGTGCCCTCTCCCAGTCTGGGAATCCTTGGGGGATATCCACCTGCTGGCTTAGGCCCACTCCCCAGGCAATTGAGCATAAGCTGGCAGTTAGACATCCCTCTGGCATCCCAGGACCCCTTGGGGGATGTCCACTTGCCAGCGGGGAGCAGGCCTAAGCTGCAGTCAGACATCTTTAGTGCTGCTTAGGAGGCAGGAAAGGCTCCCACCACCACTGCTGTACTGACAGCCATCAGCTTGGCTTGTGGCTGAGTAGAGCTCCCCCTGTGGGAGTGCACTGACGACCAGGGGCAGCTCCTGCATTGAGTGTCAGCCCCTTGGTGGTCAGTGTGTGTCATAGTGACCAGTCATTCCCAGTCATTCCGCTGTTAGGGTCAATTTGCATATTACCCTTTTATTATACAGGATAGAGGCCTGGTGCATGGGTGTGGGCTGGCTGGTTTGCCCTGAAGGGTGTCCTGGATAAGGGTGGGGGTCCCATTGGGGTGCCTGGCCATCCTGGGTGAGGGGCTGAGGGCCATTTTCAGGCTGGCCAAGCCCCCCAGCAGGGTACCTCATCCCATGAGGGTGGGGCCATCCTGGGTGAGAGGCTGATGGCTCTTTGCAGGCTGGCCACAGCCCCCAGCCACCCAAGCTCCCAGCAAGGCTGGCTGGAAGCAGGTATCTGGGATTTATTTATCTTCTATAATTGAAACTTTATTGCCTTGAGTGGAGGCCACAACCTGCCTTGGCAGGCAGCTTCCTCCATCGCTGGGGCAAGGAAGACTCCTGCTTGCTCCAGCTCCATGGCTTCTATAATTGAAACTTTGTTGCCTTGAGCAGAGGCCACAGCCAGCCTAGGCAGGCAGCTTCCTCCATCGCCGGGGCAACGAAGCCTCCTGTTTGCTCTAGCTCTGTGGTTGCCAGCTACCATCTTGGTTGGGTTAATTTGCATATATTCACTCTGATTGGATGGTTCTCATGGCTTGGGATGTAGCGGAGTGACACAATTAGCATATTACTCTTTTTATTAGATTAGATAGAAAAAGGGGGGGAACTGAAAATCAGGAAGTGATTGAGAGAAGGCAACTCAGACAAAAGTCATGTGCTTTCTTTTAAAAATGTATCTTTTTACTACTTTCAGAGAGGAAAGGAGAGTGAGATAGAGAGATAGGAACATCAATGATGAGAGAGAATCATTGATTGGCTGCCTCCTGCACAACCCACACTAGGGATTGAGTCTGAAACCCAGCATGTGCCCTTGACCAAAATTAAACAAGGAACCTCTCAGTCCACAGGCCAAGGCTGTATCCACTGAGCCAAACCAGCCAGGGCCATCCTGCTTTCTCTATCTAGAACAATTTCATATATTTTCTCAAACATTTTCTTTTAATTCCCTTGCACATTTCCTTTGAGTGTAATTTGAGTTAAAATAAGCATATTCTCCACAAAAACAGACATGTAGGAGGATTAAGAAGTTATTAGTCATCTATCCCTTACTATAAATTAATCCAATATTCTTATTTCCTTAATACCTGAGATTACCTACATTGAAGGAAAGGGGATTAAATAACTTTGATGAGTAGTGTATTTTGGGAGTCTAGGGAGCATAAGAGGAGAGAGAATTG
The DNA here is from genome assembly GCA_004026665.1 of Murina feae. Lineage (NCBI taxonomy): Eukaryota > Metazoa > Chordata > Mammalia > Chiroptera > Vespertilionidae > Murina > Murina feae. Next base: position 24,642 of record PVJC01000814.1, on the reverse strand, counting down.
GTTGAGAAGTCATGGAGAGGCAGAAGAGACATAAGGAAGGCAAGTTTCAAAAGTTTAGTGTGGTTTAACATTTTCTCTATTTCCCCTTGTTCTCACTCCATCACCTTACTTTCTGTTCTAGAGACCCAGAAGTCAGGTTAGTACAGTCCTGACTTCTAGAGATAAAATTACACAGTTTACCTATTTCTTAGGTTAAGTCAACTTTTATAGGCATGAGTACTCCCCACCATTAGTAAAACTATGTCTAAGAAAAAAATGTATTGTGTCCTGTAACATAGTATTTGGTAACCTGAGAACTGTCTGTACAGTGCCCCACACACAAAGGGGAATTAAGAAGTGTTATTACTTCTGTTTGCCTTTGTTTGTTTTTTTTTTTCTTTTTAAACATCGACCAGCCACCTCCTGCACACTCCCCACTGGGGATGTGCCCGCAACCAAGGCACATGCCCTTGACCGGAATCGAACCCGGGACCCTTGAGTCCGCAGGCCGATGCTCTTATCCACTGAGCCAAACCAGTCAGGGCTCTGTTTGCCTTTGTAAATCTCCAGTGGGATATAAAATGTCAGGCAGATTGTTAGTACAAGCATGGCTTTTTCCAAGAAAACAGTTCAATTTAACATATAGTTGTTGCTGTGTGTTTTAGGTCCTGTTTTCCTATTATGCTAAGTGCAATAGTTTGATGACTGTCCTGCAGGTTCTAAATCAGTGCTTTTCAAACTATCTGTGGCGAAGGATAGGATTTCTTTCTTCTTTCTTTCTTTTTGTTTGTTTGTTTGTTTTATCTCTGATCTGTGACAGACCAATCCTGGCATGCAGCTTGGGCCACATGCCAATCTAACACACCCAGGTCTGTTACCTTGCTCAGCTAGACAACTCGTCCAGTCTTGAGCTTGAATGTTGCTGGCAATGTCAAATTGCCTTAAGAGCTTCTACACACATAGTCCTAATTTCTGGTTTATCGAATTGAAGACTAGGGAAAAAAAATTCACTGACCACACTTTGTGTAGACTTAGTCTGGTAGGTATATACTGAGAGTTTCTCTTATAAAATGACAACACCCCCCCCAACCCTGGGAAGTCCTTTTATTGACCTAGAATCAATGTAATCTAATATTCCATCAACAAAAATTATCTGAGTACTATTAGTTTGCAGTATGAATTTTCCAACTCACTTGGCATACTCTTGTTACTATTTTCATTCTTTTGAACTCTACCAGAAAATTAAGAACCCAGAAAATCTATAGATCTTATTATTATATTTTACCAGTGATAATATTTATATTATATAAACACTATGTAAAATAATTTATAAAGCTTTATTCTGTCAGGTTAAGTTATGATCCCTGAGGTCTCAGAACTTTATAACAATGCCCATTTGTTTCTTGTTCATGCTCTATGTAGTTCAAATTGGGACAGTGCTGCTCTTGTGCTTAGAGAAAAGAGAAAATGGCACCATGTGATGACTTCTAAAACTCTTTCCAAAAGTACACACATTACTTTCTCTCATATTTCAATGGCTGACAAGTTACATGACCAAGGCTGAAGTCAATGAATCAAGGAGGCCCTAACTTTCCAGAAGGAGGGCCTAGAAGGAAGGGCAGCAAAGAATTCAAGTACTGATAACATCGAGTGAGAGTTGGCAGAAGAATAGAGAGGCGTTCCATAATCAAGAAAGATGAAATTAATTTTACTACTTTCAATACCAATTTGAGAACGTTGTACTGTCTTTTCCAGTTTCATTGAGATATAATTGACATATAACATCATATAAGTTTAAGATATACAATGTAATGATTTTACATATGTACATTTTGTGCAATGATTACCACAATAAGGTTATTTAACACATCCATTACCTCACATAGTGCTAATTTTTCTATGTGTGGTGAGAACTTTTGAAATCTGTTCTCTAAGCAACTTTTAAGTATATGCCAAGACCAATATTAAGGAGCTTTCTCTCTTTATGTCCTCTTTTAGGAGTTCTATGGTTTCAGGTTTTACATTTCAGTCTTTAATGCATTTTGAGTTAATTTTTGTGAATGCTGTAAGATAGTGGCCACTTTCATTTCTTTCTCATCTGGCTGATTAGTTTTCCCAACACTATTTATTGAAGAAACTTCCTTTTCTTGATTAAGTATTCTTGGTTTCTTTGTCAAATATTTAGATGATGGTATATGCATGCATTTATTTCTGGGTTCTCAATTCTGTTCCATTGATCTGTATGTCTGTTTTATGCCAGTACCATGCTGTTTTGATTACTATGACTTTGTAATATAGTTTGAAACCAGGAAGCATGGTGCCTCCAGTTTTGTTTTTCTTTCTCAGGATTACTTTGGCCATTCATGGTCTTTGTGGTTTTATATTAACTTTAGGATTTTTTTTCTATTTCTGTAAAAAAAAGTCATTGGAATCTTGATAGAGATTGCATTGAATCTATAGATGGAATGGGGTAATATGGCCATTTTATTTATTTATTATTTTTAAAATATATTCTATTGATTTTTTACAGAGAAGATGGGAGAGTGATACAGAGGTAGAAACATCGATCAGCTGCCTCCTGCACACCCACTACTAGGGATGTGCCCACAACCAAGGTACATGCCCTTGACCAGAATTGAACCGGGGACCCTTTAGTCTGCAGGCTAACACTCTCTCCACTAAGCTAAACTAGTTAGGGTAGGGCAGTATGGCCATTTTAACAGTATTAATTTTTCATTTTACTCTGTCTTAAAGGCTTTGTAAAACTAGTTCTTTGAGTGTCATAAATGGAAAATGTATCCCCTATGTTAATTATAGATCTATATTAAAAAGAGAAACATCTTGGGAATTTATCCATATCTCTGGAGTACTTGAGGATGACATATAAATAAGTATGATTGTAAAGTAATCATGAAAGAGAATAAAGTCCAATCTTATAGTCACTCAAATTATATCTGAGGTTTCAAAATTCAACATCTTTTATCTCTATTTGATTTATTTTAGAAGATGAGGATATCACAGAAAAAGAGTAATATAGTCATGTTCTGAGACTTGTCAGAGAATTCCTGATTTGGTAAATTAAGATGGGACATCTACAATTCCCAGAGAAGAAGTCAGACTGGTATTAGTAGTTCTTAAAAATTCTTAGTTCTCTGAGGACAGGAACAAAATTTCCTCAAACCTTTCTTCAAATAAGGCCCTTTTCATATCAAAGGATTGATAACCATCCTTAAGCACCTAACACACAGCCATGGACTAATTAGGCCCATTTGGGGTTAGGGCTCTTTAAGATCTCTTATATTTTAAAAATACATCATATTTGAAATGCCTTGTCAGAACTAGAAAAAAAAGAACAAGGACAAATCCCCCTGTATGCAGATATGTAGTGTGTGTGTGTGGCGGGGGAGGAGGGTGTGGGGAGGAGATGTCTTTATTTGCCTCTTTCCTTTACCTCCTTACCAGTGATTTAAAAAAATTTTTCACTTTGAGCCTATGTTATTCCCTTAAGCTCCTCCTGGGATAGCTTTTCCTACTTTCTGTTTTGAGAAATATTAACAGTGCATTTTCTTAGGAGCCCCAATGTTTAAACTTGGGAAAAATAATTATGTTGTTTTAGTAAGAATATCCAGCTACTTGTTTTCAATATATGTGTGTACAGCATCTTAATGGAGCACAGAGCATCTAGGGAGTGTGTCCTGGAGAAGTGCCACATGAGTATCCACGTTCATTTTGGCAACATGATGGTAACCCATTATATTTTGTTTTATTTTTTATATTAATTCTCACCTGAGGATATTTTTTTCATTGATTTTTAGAGAGACTAGAAGGAATGGAGGGAAGGAGAGGGGATGAAAGAAGAGAGAGAGAGAGAGAGAGAGAGAGAGAGAGAGAGAGAGAGAGAGAGAGAGAGAGAGAGACACCTATCAATTGGTTGCTTCCTGCACGTGCTTGGACCAGAACTAGTGATCAGACCTGCAGCCCAGGTATGTGCTCTTAAACAGGAATAAAACCCATGACTGATAACCCATTATTTTTGTATAGAAGTTACAGTATGTGCAGGGTTCATTTACCACATCCTCTTGTTTGATCTGCTTTTGACACTACTTCTGTGAAACTAGGACTTTCAACCCCATGTTATAATTAAAGATTAAGTTACAGACCCAGTGTTGGGGAGATCAGTGGTGACTTTCTCCTCCTGTCTTCTTTCTCTATTCACACCTATTTCAGGAGTGCCCATGTTCTTACATGACAGCCTGAGATTCCGCCACTGGTAATCAATCTATCACGGATCCATCAAAATATCCTTTTCCTTAGTCATGGTTTATTGGTCTAAAGGTGAGTACTTAACCTGAGCTATGTTAATCAGGGTCTATCATTAGGATTTTAGAAACTGGAATTGAGAATTCACCTCTTCATTGGCATAAGCTTATAGACTATTTGTCTCCAGCATTCCACTGAAAACAGCTCTTGTCCTGGTCACCTATGACTTCCCTGTGGTCATATCTAGTGATCAATTCTCAGGCCACATTTTCTCCATCATTCAGCAGTATTTAGCAGAGTTGATCAATTTCTCCTTCTACTTTGCTGGCCATTCCTTCTCAACTTTCTTCCCCCCTCCCCCAAACTTCTTTACAGGCTTGTTCCCAGCTCCCAGTCTCTAAATGTTGGAGAGCTCCAGAGCTCAGTCTTCAAACTCTTTTATTCTCTACTTTTGGCTGTCTGGATTCTCTCCTCTTTTACCTCCATCCAGAATATTCCAGAATATAATGTTGACTACCTTCAAAATATATTCAGTGTATAACCATTTCTCACCAAGTCTACCACATAGTCTCTTATCTAGATTATAGAAATAGCCTCCTAAATATTCTCCCTGCCTTCACTTTGCACTCCTACAGTTTAATCTCCATTCATTAGCCAGAGTGATTCCACTGAGACATAAATCAGATCCTGTCACTTCTCAGCTCAATATTTCCCAATGACTTTCCATCCCAGAGTAGAAGCACAAGTTTTTACAATTATCTTGAGTCTACATGGTCTGATCATTGTTACCTTTCTGATCTTGTCTCTCAGCACTCTCCTTTCCCCCACGTCTACTCTTGCACACTGGCCCTTTGCTTGTCCTTGAACATGTCATGAGTATGTTCCCTTTTAGAAATCTTTGTGTTTGTGGTTTCACCAGACATTCTTGTTACTTCCCTTCTGTCCCTTTGCCCTTTCCCCCATGTTATCATGATGTGCTGATAAATAGCAGGTGTAGCGCAAAGGGACATGGACTTGAATTTTAAGACTCTCTCATCTTTAACAAGTCATATGTAACCTTTTTGTGCCCTAGTTTTCTCATTTGTAAAACTAGAGGTCTTTAATAGGTTGTTGCAAAAATTTCTTCCTGCTTCATATAGTAAGAATTTATGGTGCAAATTTGGGTGCTGTCCATAGTACTGACAATTTAAGGTGAAATCTTTGTAACTGTAATTTGAAAGCTTTATTATGACAAGTAACCCAAATTAGACTTTTAGTCTGGTTGAATATAAAGATTCTGAAGGCAGGGCTTAATTAGATACCCAGGTTGGGGTGATAGGGAACTGTGGAAGAATTCTCGGACTTGGAATTAAGTGATGTAGTCCAGTGTTCATCTATGTTTTGATCTTCGTTAGTTGACAGGACCATGAAGATTTTCCTTTGGTCAATCAGTCATTTTCCATCGGTCCATATGATTCCAGTAGAGTTTACCTCACCCCCGATTTCCTCTCCATTTACTCCTAATTTTTGCAATGAGAGATTGTAGGTCTGTAAAAGATCCCAGATGAGAGCTCTGAGGAGTTGGCTTTAGTGTCCAGTACCAGGTAGGGGAAGCTTTGCATTTTTGGAGCACAAATAGGACAGAAACAGTAAAAAATCACATACAGTGGAGCAAGGGAAAAGTAGGACCTGGACATGGAATAAGCTAGTTTCAGGTGCTGAAGAGAGCGCTGCATTTAGGAGGCTGACTGCTTCCCATAAACCCCAACAAAAGAAGAGGTGAAGCCACCTGTGTCTCTGGAGAGAAAATTTTAGCATCTCTTCCAGCAGATGAGCAGTACTTAGAGTCAAAGACCAGTCTTAGAGCAAAGTGAGGTTCAAGAAGGGGAGATCAGTGATAACATTTGAATAAAAATGAAGAGTTTAATTTCAGTTCATCATTAGCTAAGATTCTGGTGGGAACTACAGAAATAAACATACAATACTATTAAGCAAATGGAATGACATGGATGAACATATTGGGTGGTGGTGTGTTGGTGAGACTGTTCAGGGACAACTTCCTGGTGGAAATAAGATCTGAGCCATCTTAAAAGCAATATAAGAGTTATGGGAGAGAAGTTCATTGCAAGCCTGAGGTACAACATGAGCAAGGAGCAAGGGTAGCAGAGTGACAAGAAGTGGGCATGTTTTTGAGAATCACCAGGTGTGTCTGTCAAATCAGAAGCTGTTCAGTGCAGTGGAGGCTGAGCCCAAGGAAAGGAGAAGATAGCAAGTGAACTAGAGAAGGAAGCAGCACCCAAACCATGAAAGGCCTTTGGTATCTTGAGACAGAATTTGGTCATTTTCCTGTAGATCAGAGATCATGAGCTAGGTTTGACCCTCAGATATTTTATTTAGCTTACTCAATATTATTTTAAAAATTGAAATATCATTTAACAATCAGGAGGTTTCACATATATTAAAAAATCTAGATTTCTGATCTTTCTAGAAAAAATGAGATCTGACAATGCTGAACCTGCACGCTGATAGGGTGAAAAATACCCAGAAATAAATACTAGCTGTCTGATTGGGGCATGTGCATTTCCAGTTCCCTTCAGCCCCCAGTACTCTCCCCTGCTTCCTCAACCAGCACCTAGCTTCTCTCTTTTTACCTGCATGGCCCTAGTAGTAAAGAAGGAACCTAAGAAGGATTTAGATATGAGCATACACAGTGTGAGCTGCCCCCCAAATACTCTATGTTCATGAGTAGGTGATTTAGTACCGCTGGTCCTTCGTTTCCTCATCTCTTAAATCCAGACTAGTGTATTTCCAAGGTCCCGACCTGCTCTATCACTCTATGATTCTATTATTAAGAGTGATGAAAAATACTCTACTACTGTGCATTTTTCAAAGATGTTATACTTTTTTCACAGCCCCTGTGAGATAAACACTGTGTTTCTGGTTGAATAGATGAGTAAACTGAGGTCCTTAGGGACTAAGAAACAAATCCTATGCCCTTTCTCCCACACCACACTATACTGTAAGTCTATGTCTGAATTTCCCTGTTTTTTCATATTCCCCAGAGTTGGCACATAATGATTAAAATAAAAAAATTCAACCAACTAGCATCTTTGAGATAAAACTCCAAGGGAACAGGTCAGATAAAGAATAAGTAGCCTTATATATTTTTTAAATCCTCATGTTTTTTTGTGAGATATTTTGGCATCTTGGGAAGAAGGAACTAAATCAGAGCTCATAAGAAGGTTTTTATTCAATTCTTTTCAGATAGTTTATCCAAACATAACATCTTTAAAACAATTTTGTAATAAAAACTGCAGCAATTTTTAATCCTCAGATGCAGCAAAGCCTGGTCTAGAGTGAGAGGGTGTATCTGCAGGGAATGCAAATGTCACTGGTTCCATATACACCAGGGCTTTGTCTTCTTGAGTTCATCTGAAGGGAGAGGAAGCCAGACTTCTAATGTTGGAATGTCTTTATGATAACTGACAAGGTGATTGGAATACCAGACTTGTCAAGTCATGTCCAGCAGCCAGATGTTTTGTTTTACACAGGTGAATTTGAAGTTACTAGAAAGAAGAGGCTAATGGAATTGCTAAGTTTGGCTTAATGATACACATATTACAAATAGACTAAAGCCAAGAGCTCATCATTCCTGTTCATTCAAGAAAAATGTGTGAACAGGAAGATAATTGAGATAATGATGCTGTTGCAGAAAGACCACAAAAACTAAGCGATGCTTTGAAGAGGTGGAGAAATCACAGCTTTAATACACGCGCGGATTCTGGGATTAATCCAAATCAGAGAACCTTGCTTTATAGGTGCCCCTCGAGTTCATTGATTTGAAAATACACTCCCTCCCCCCAAGGCCCTGAAGGGAGAACTCCCCTCATCCACCCTTCCCCCAGATACAGGGCTCAAAAACAAGGCTCCCTCGCCCCACCTACCAGGGGACAGGGCTTTGTTTGGTTTAATGGCCTTGCAGAACCAGCCTTCCTCCTCAGTGTTGCCTGGGCTGGTGTTGTTCAGTGGTTAGAAAGTCAGTCCACACACTGAAGGGTCTTGGGTTCAGTTCCCAGTCAAGGGCATGCACCTGGGTTGCAGCTTCAATCCCAGGCTCCTATTGGGGCACGTGCAGGAAGCAACCAATCTATGTGTCTCTCTCACATCAATGTTTCTCTCTCCCTCTGTTTCTCTCTATTCCCCTCCCTTCCTCCCTTCCACTCTCACTCTAAAAAGAAAAAGAAAAAAAAAAGGAAAAAATATCTTCCAGTGAGAATTAAAAAAGAAAAAAGATAATGATGCTAGCCAAGGCAGGAAGGCAAAGCAAAAACTTAGCATGTGATTACACATCATCTCTAATGAGGGAACAAAAGGTCATTCCTTAGGTGTCTTTATTATTGTGTATGTGAAGCATAGAAATTATTAGGATGCTTTTGTGAATCAACAGAAGTGGTATATATTATTTTGCAGAAGAGTCTTTGTATGCAGTTTCCATCAGTTTCTTCTGATCATCATCCAGTGATCAACCACCAGATCAAGAGAATTCTCTTCTTTCTCCCATGGGCCTATCCTTTAGCCCTTTTTAGGGTTCCACTGTGGTGAATCACCAGCACCTCACACAGCTTCAGGGAGTCAAGTCTCCTCAACTCTTTGTGGAGAAGCTTTTGATAGAACCTCTATAGCCAGACAACAGACAGTAAGGGACACACATAGCAGAACTATAGAGTGTCAACCTGAGATGGATTAACATAAACCGGCTTCTTTGAACCTACTTCTTTGAACCCAGCTATTTCCTGTTGCACTTAGGAAAAACAAGGACCTTTCTGATGAGTTCCCAGGGCAATCCAGAGTTTAGGTCTAATCTGCTTTTTTTGCAATCACTTGACATATAAGCTTATTATTCCTTTTCCTGGACCTCACATGCACTTCTTGAAGTTTTCTCTAAAAACATGTTTGGCAAATAAGTTTTCTAAACAGTGTCCTTTTGATTCCTTTAATCCCATCTTATCTGCCTTTTCAACCCTGGTAATTTTCTTCTCCACCATTGCTCTCAGTTTAGTCTGTTTAACAGTTGGGTAACACTTCTTTCCTTTGACCTTTCTCTGTGATTTTAAGAACCCTGCATCTTCAATGTTTATTTTTCTTCTAACTTATCATGAATGAGAATTAACTTTAATGAGAGAGACCAGACTTCTGGTCAAGTTAGAAAAGTTAATTAGTATTTTGACACATCCCTCTCTGCTCTAACATGCAGATTTGATAGATAAAATATGAAAAAAGAAAACAAATAATATGAAATGGAATCTTCTGTTATTGCAGTTCTCGTAAATTAAATAGTCAAATTTTATTAAGTTAAGCATTGGTTATATATTTATTCAGTGGACTAAAGATATAAGATAAATATTCCTGTGTGTCAGAAATGAGCAAACAGTGTAGGTGGTGAGTGGGCTCGAGTTACAGGCTTGCTGAGCTCTGGGTCTGGAAGCAGGCAGTAACAGTCAGGAGCTTGGCTCTTTCAGGTAACAGGGACTCAAAAATGCTCCATGGGAGTTGAAGAATTAAACATGGGATTATGACTTGAAGCCAAGTGCTGGAATGCACTCAATGTCTCATAAAAGACGATAGGAGGAAAAAAACCTGCTTCCAACTAATACTTGGAGCTTCGCATCCTGGCATTTGCTGATTTGGACACAGGCCTAATGGTTTGGCCAGCAGCTGAGCCAATTGACATGATGGGCAATGCTCCAGTTACCACCACAGGGCATCTCTAAGCTGTTCTTATGAGGTTGTGTTCTTCATTGGGTTCTGGGGCACCAAGGAGAGGCAACTTCAAAACTCTTAGAGAGAGAAATGGCAAAGAGGAATCTAATGGTAGGAAAGACCTGAATTCACTATAAATGAGATTGATTCATTCATTAATTTAATTGCATTAATTTACCTGACAAAAATTTTAAGATATTCAAGGAGAAAAAGGAAGGTATAACATTATTGAAAATAAGAAATTCTATGACAAATACAATAGAAATGAAACCTGAAGTGAAAAAGAATAAATTGGAAATTCTGGAAAAATAGGAAAAAAAGGTCTTTGAAATATAAAATTTTATCGTTGTAGGGAGAATTAATGAATTGGAAGATAGTACTAAAGAATTCACACTCAGAATGCAGAGAGACAAAGGGATAAAAAAGATGAAAGCATGTTGAAGAAACAACAGATTGAGCTTGAGAGGGACCAACATTGACCATTGAGTACATCTTTTTTTACACATTAGACCCTTGTATATAATTCTTCAAAGTAGGCCAGACAGTGCTATGTCTAATGAAAATCTACATATGTTAGAGGATTGTACAAAACATGCAACAAAGTGATAAACACCAAATTCAAGATAATCTGTTGTTTCTGAAGTAGGATTGGGATTGGGGTAGAAAACTTCACACTGCCATACCATCTCACAAATCTATTTGGCTCATTTCACCTCCTTAGAAACTTGAGCATTGGTCTCCTTGTCATCAGAGCTTCCCATTGTTGACGATGGGGTGGACTGGTCCAGAGTCAGATTGCTTGGGGTCATATCCTATCTCTTCAAATACTAGCTGAGTGACTTTAGGCAAGTTGCCAAACCTCTCTTTGTATGCCTCAGTTTCTTTACCTGTAAAACAGGTCCCATCATGATGCCTCCTTCATGGAGCTATTTGAGGATTAAATGAAAGTAATTATTTATACAGACACACAACTAAAATATTTAGAAAATGTGGATATGTAAAAAGAATAAAACAATTCCATCTAAATCTTATTAATGTCTTGCTGGAGAAACCTGTAGTCTTCTTTGTGGATGTGCATATAAATATACGCTAATAAATCCAAGCCCCTCATACAGTTTTGGGGCCAGCAAGCAAAATTAGTGTTTAAAGAACTCAAATTCTTCATTTGACACTATATTTCTATAGTAAGTTTTTACAACTCTTTCCTCTTCTATCCCATTTCCTCCCACCTTGGTGCTGTTCTCACACCCCCTGAAAAACTCTTTCTCTCCCCCACCTCAAGATCCTTTTCTCTGTATTTCAGCACTTTGTTATATACATGTAGTTATCCTTTAGATGGAAGTCTTTTTCTCTTTAGTTCAATCTTTCTCCACTATTCTAATTACATATGACAAAACTCAAAGACTTTGAGAAAAACAGAACACTTTTTAAAGCAACATATCATGGATGGTAATCACATAGGTAGCTTGAGGGTTATGGCAGCAGTGACATTGGGAACTGGGGCAGACAAAGACTGACTTTGCTTTGGAGGTGGAGGGAGGAAGAATATGAACTTTATGAGGTTACAGTTTTTATTGTAGTTCCTATTAGCATGAGAATATGTTTATATTAATTTGAAACAAACGTTTAAACTTAATATGTTACAAATATCTCCCTTTAATATTTTTCTATAATACCACTTTTCATGCATAGTATCTCATAATATAGATTAAATATTTCTCTACCGTTTTCTCCAATTTTTTTATACTATGAACAAAGCTCTGATGATCCTCCTCATAGTTTCATCTATGTTTATACCTAAATTTGTGGCAGAAGCATTGTTGGGTCTAAGGATACACCAGATATCTAAGGCTTTTTCTATATAGATGGTCCCTGATTTACAATGGTTTGATTTATAATTTTTTGACTTTAAAATGGTTTGAAAATGATATCCTATATAATAAAAGGCCAATATGCAAAACCACCAACCAGCAGAATGACTGGTTGCTATGATGCACACTAACCACCAAGGAGCAGACACTCAATGCAGGAGCTGCCCCCTGATGGTCAGTGTGCTCCCACAAGGGGAACACTGCTCAGCCAGAAGCTGGGCTCACAGCTGGTGAGCATAGTGGCAGTGGCAGGAGCCTCTCCTGACTCTGAGGCAGTGCTAAGAATGTCTGACTGCCGGTTTAGGCCCGCTCAAGGAGTGGGCCTAAGCTGTCAGTTGGACATTCCCCAAGGACTGCACGAGGGCACAGGAGAGGCTGAAGGGACCCCCCTCCCCCAGTGCAAGAATTTTGTGCACTGGGCCTCTAGTTTTTAATAAATTACATGAGATATTCAATACTTAATTAAAAAAGGGGCTTTGTGTTAGATGATTTTGCCCAACTGGAGGCTAATCTCAATGTTCTGAGCATGTTTAGGTGGCCTAGACGAAACTATGATGTTCAGTAGGTTAGGTGTATTAAAAGCATTTCAATTTCTGTATTTTCAACTTAGGATGGGCTTATCAGGATGGAACCCCATAATGAGTCAAGGAGCATCTGTTGTAAAAAAAAAAAAAATCAGGCCCAATGTGTGAGTCACTGATGAGCTTTTTAAAAGTATTCACATTTTCACTGATATCCTTGAGGTAACTAACTACAGTCCACAGGAAATCTGGGAGGAGTATTAATAACTGTGAGCAACCCAAATTCTTGTATAACTTTGAATCCAAATCAGACAATTTGGTTCTTGCTGGCTTGGTTCTGATTTACTTCTTGAATACAAATCTTGATTCTCCAGGGAGATTAGTATTTTTCGGTGGCCCAATCACATCTTGGTGGCACCTCTCCCCAACACACAGCTCAGCACTGAGCTCACAGTGGGTATGTGGGTATGGGGTTTTATTCAGCATGTCATTTGCATATGCTGTGCATTAGGGTGAAAACCCTTCATTATCAAGATTTAAAATTTTTAACTTAACGAAATCAGAAAAAGTTAGCATGTCTTCTGGAGAGCCAGAGGTAGAATTGGGATAAAACTACAAACCACACTGAAGATCTGTAAGGAAGAAGGACTGACTGACTTACCTCAGGTAGAGGACAACATCGGGCTCCGAAGGAAGGTTTCTTCACATCCACCCATCCACTTAGCAAAATACTTGTTGAATATGCAACAATGTTCTGTGATAAAATGCTTTTGATATTTGCTGGTCTCCCTATCTGAGATGTTGGCCTTCTACTCTCTGTAAAACTTCTGTTTGTTTTAGCATCTCAGCTCAGATATTATCTCTTTGGAATAAATTATAAAATGACTCAGGTGGACTGTCTCTACTTCCTCTGCTGCCAGTGCAGTATTTGGCACATATAGCAGATACTCATAAATATTTGTGGAGTAAATAAATGACTATTAACATTAACTATTAAAATGAGGCACTGGTCCTGGGTCCTCTAATTTTGAAGCTTCCACTCAACTGCAATTTAGGTAGACATTACTTGAGTATCAGGACAGGTTTCTCCAGCAGCAGGTGGAAGAAGGGATTCCTGCACAGAAGGCAGTTAAAGTCAATGCTTTCAACACAGATGGGTTCTGACAAAAAAGCCAACAGGTTTGCATCAAATAGGGGTAAGTACTTCTTTTTAGGGATCTAGAAATGAAGGCCCAGCTAAACACACTTTTGCCTTCTTGGTTCTACCTTTATACAAATCATTTCTCAGTATCCAAATGAGTTAGCAAAAAAAAATGTGTCCATATTTATTATGCATACTCTTCCAGGAATTTCAATAGTTGGCTGTAAATCTCTGTATAGATTAACTGAGGAACTTTTTTTAGGAAAGCTTATTTTAGATTAAGACAATGATAATTAGAGCAACATTTATATGGCTCTATAGCAGAATAATTTTCTGTGCATGCTGGTTGGGTAAAACAGTTCTCCTTCAGATAGTTACAGGTTATAAACACCTGATCAACAAGCTTCTGTTGACTAATCTGGGACTCTAACGCCTATTTCATATACGATGTTAGAACACATAGTCTGTGTTTCACACAACAAACTTGCAAACAGGATTTTTGGAACACAGGACTTACATGTATGCTAGTACTTCTCAACACTTTTCAGTGGCTCTGTTGCCACTGAACTTTAAACCTGGTGTTGATAGCATTCTTAGCTTTCCATATTTATGTCCCACATTTCCTTCACATAACCCCATGTTGTTAACAGCCAAACTGAATTGCACACACTTACTGAACCTATAATGCTTCCAGCTACAACACATTTGCTCAAGCTGTTCCCCTACTTCTGTTTGTTAAAATTTTGTTCTACTTTAGAAAATCAACTGTAACCTTTCCTGATCTCCCTCAGTATGACCACTTCTTCCTGTAAATACCAAAGGTACTTTGTCTCTCTCTCTCTCTCTCTCTCTCTCTCTCTCTCTCTCTCTCTCTCTCTCTCTATATATATATATATATATATATATATATATATATATATATATGACAGTGCCATTTATCAAGCAACTTCTATATACTGACCTTTGCACTAAGCACTTTATAAACATTGTTTAGTATAATCCTCATGACAGTTGTATGGAAATAGGCATTAATTTTACATGTGCCTCTTCCATAGTGCTCACTCTTTCTCTACCCATTGTCTGAATGCAGAGAGGAACAAGGTCCTTAGAGCAGGGTTTGGCAAACTGAAGCCCACTGCCTGTTTTTGTGAATAAAGTTTTATTAGAACACAGCATGCTCATTCATTTACACATTGTCTATGGTTGCTTTGTGTTATAGTGACAGAGTTGAATAGTTGTGACAGAGACCATATGGCCCACAAAACCTAAAATATTTACTATGGCCCTTTACAGGAAAAGTTTGCCAACCCCTAGAGTAAGAGGAGGGTGAAACCACAAGATGGAAGGATCCTGAGTCCCTGATTAATTCACTGGAGAAGAACTCAATGTTCCCCCACCCCACCAACCTGCAATGCCCTGTGACAGAAGTAAAAAATAAATTTTCATTCTGTTAATACATCAAAATACTGGGTTATTTGTTCCAGGAATTAGCCTACCCTCACTAATACATGTAAACATGCTAGCTATCCAGGACAGCAATCAAATGATCCCCCTTTCCCCGATCCAAGGATATGCAAAGGTTGTTATTGATGCCTTTTATTTATTTATTTATTTATTTCCCCCCCCCCCTTTTTTAAATTTATCTTTATTGTTCAGATTATTACAGTTGTTCCTCTTTTTCCCCCATAGCTCCCCTCCTCCCAGTTCTGACCTTGCCCCCCACTGTCCTCATCCATAGGTGTACAATTATTGTCCATTCTCTTCATGCACCCCCAACACCCTTAACCCCCCAAAATTGTCAGTCCACTCCCTTTCTATGCCTCTGATTCTATTCTGTTCACCAGTTTATTCTGTTCATCAGATTTTTTATTCACTTGATTCTTAGACTCACTTGTTGATAGATATGTATTTGTTGTTCATAATTTTTACTTTCCTTTTTCTTCATCTTCTTCTCAAAGGATACCTTTCAGCATTTCATATAATACTGGTTGGGTGGTGATGAACTCTTTTAGATTTTTCTTGTCTGTGAAGCTCTTTATCCGACCTTCAATTCTGAATGATAGCTTTGCTGGGTAAAGTAGTTTTGGCTGTAGGTTCTTGCTGTTCATCACTTTGAATATTTCTTGCCACTCCCTTCTGGCCTGCAAAGTTTCTGTTGAGAAATCAGCTGACAGTCGTATGGTTTCCCCCTTGTAGGTAACTGACTGCTTTTCTCTTGCAGCTTTTAAGAGTCTCTCCTTGTCTTTTGCTCTTGGCATTTTAATTATGATATGTCTTGGTGTGGTCCTCCTTCGGTTCCTTTTGTTTGAGGTTCTCTGTGCTTCCTGGACTTGGAAGTCTATTTCTTTCACCAGGTGGGGGAAGCTTTCTGTCATTATTTCTTCAAATAGGTTTTCAATATCTTTCTCTCTCTCTTCTTCTGGCACCCCTATAATTCTGATGTTGGTACGCTTGAAATTGTCCCAGAGACTCCTTACACTATCTTCATACTTTCTGATCCTTTTTCTTTTTTTCTTTTGGCTTTTCCAGCTGGGTGGGTTTTGCTTCTTCATATTTCATATCTTTGACTTGATTCTTGTGATCCTCTCGTCTCCTGTTGGATCTCTGTGTAATATTCTTTTTTTAAATTTTTTATTTTTTATGATTACATAAAGTTTTACAAAGATTAGTACATATATCTCTTTTTCCCCTTGCCCTTCTCCCAGCTTCCCCTACCCCCCAGTGTTTTGTGTCCATTGGTTTTGCTTAAATGCATGCACCAAAGTCCCTTGGCTGATCTGTCACCCCCCCTCCAATGTCTCTGTCCTTGTTGCTGTAATTTGACAGTCTGTTTGATGCTGCTCTGCCTCTGTATATATTTTTGTTCACCAGTTTATAATGATTATTGTTATCCATAGATGAGTGAGGACATATAGTATTTTTCTTTCATTGACTGGCTTGTTTCACTTAGCATTATGTTCTCCAGTTCCATCCATGCTGCCTGCAAATGCTAAGAACTCCTTCCTTTTTACAGCAGCATAGTATTCCATTGTGTAGATGTACCAGTTTTCTAATCCATTCATCTGCTGATGGGCACTTAGGCTGTTTCCAAATTTTAGCTGTGGTAAATTGTGCTGCTATGAACATAGGGATGCATATGTCCTTTCTGATTGGTGTTTCTGGTTTCTTAGGATATATTCCCAGAAGTGGGATCACAGGGTCAAAAGGGAGATCCATTTTTAATTTTTTGAGGAAACTCCATTCTGTGTAATATTCTTTATTTCAGTCAGTGTATGCTTAATTTCTAGTTGGTCCTTTATCATATCCTTGGGGGTCTCATTAGATTTATTGAAAGTCTCACTAAATTTATCGGCAGTCTCTAGAAAATTCTTGAAAAACCTAATAACCATGGTTTTGAACTCTATATCCTGTTGTTTTCTTTCCTCCATTTCTGTCATTTTTGACCTGTTTCTTTGTCTCCGCACTTTGGCTGCTTCCCTTTCTGAATTAGGTGATCACTGAGAGGAATTAACCTCTAAGCCACTTGGTTATGAGAGTCAGCTGTGTCTGCAGTGGGAGAACTTCTGTGCTGGAGACACCTTTATGGGGCAAGAGTTGTTTCAGTGGGGCTTTTGTGCTCACTGCATCTGCCTTGAGTGTGTTCCTTGTGGATCTGAGTTTTATTTAGGATGATCCCACTCTGGCCACTGGGTGAGGCTGGCTCTTGTATCTTTAAGGAGGTGTTGATTTAGCCTTTGCCTTAGGCTACTCAGCCTTTAATATGCAAAAGCCTCTGACACAGCTTGGGAGGGGCGGGGCCTCGAGGAGTCTACGGGGCGGAGCAAATAGCTATGGCTGCTTCTCAGCCCTGCGCTGAGAGACACTGGGTCTCTGTTTCCCCAGGGTAATTGCTGCAAGCAACACTGAGAGAAACCCACTTTGGATTTCCTCCCGGTGCCAGTCAGACCCCCTTCTCTGGGTATGTGTCTGGGTCCTCAGAAACTCACCTGGAACTGGAGTTCAGAGCGGCCGGGAGCTTGTGGCTCCTTCCGGTTTGAAAAAGAACCGCATCCTCTGGTGCCAGGCCTCTCTCCGAGCCCCGTAGGCACACCTCTGTACTTCTGTACTTTGCTTCCACCACTCCTCTGAGTCTCAGACTCTTTCTAGTTGTAGAATTTTCACTCAGCCAGCCTTCCTGTGGGTGTGGGTGGTGTCCGTGTTTTCTTTCCGTGGTTATTCTGAAATAGTTGTGTATGGCTGCATTTACGGTGTTTACCTTATGCCGCCATATTGCTGTCTCTTCTGATGCCTTTTAAAAATTACAGATGAGTATAAGAGAAATTCTAGGACCTCAAATCAGAAATATGCTCCACAAAATAATTTTTCCGAAGGTCTTGGTGACTGAGTTGCTTGTGATTTAATTGAGTAAATAATACACCATAGGAAAAATGTCCCAACAATTTCGGGGGCATGAACTTAGTGGTTGTTCAGGTGGGGCAGGTCAAATTGAGAAAATCTGTGAAGTGCTTCTCCATTCCAGACATCGCCAGTGTTAGAAGGACTGAAACGGAAGCAGACGTTTATTTGATGACTGCTTCTGTCTTGGAAGAACAGTTTGTGACATCTTTCTATTCCATAGATGAAAAAATGCTAGGGAAAGGAACCTACCAGGAGATAAAGATGAACTTTCCCATGATTTCTGGCATGTTGAAAGTGATTACAATGCTCTAATGGAAATTTGAATTAAGTTAAGGGCCATCATCAGCTTATCTTTTGACTGTATTTTCTTTGGAAGAACAGCTTCGTCAGTAATGTGTAGGCCGTTTGGGTTCCTTACTCATTGCCATCCTCGGGGATCACGATGGAAGCTGTTTGTCCTCCTGCAGTTTTTGTTGTTTCTCTGCTTTAACAGTACATAGTGAACCTGGGGAAAATAAAGCTAGTTATAAATTAACTGATCCCAATTTCTTCACTTCATGGACCCATCAAAGTTCATGTTGGGTAACTGTTGCCAAGATGATTTACGCGGGCCCTAGCCAAATACTTTCTATGCACACTACAAGCATAGGTCTCTACTGATGACAGTGCATCTTCCCTGCTGCTCTCGAATTCATCTAGACTGGGGATTGCAAATTTGTACCAACAGCCCACATGCCTCCTGCAGATATGTTCTGTTTGAGCTTCACAGTGTTTTAAAATTGGAATGATTTCATACAAAAGTCCAGGTTTCAACTTCTCTTAAAATTAAAACAGCCTAAAAATACCAAGCCCACACTCGCATGTACCACCAACAATTTAGAGCTATAATTAGGTGGCATGCACCTTCCAGATGGATGTGGTTCCCAACACTTCCTCTTACCTCAGTTCTGGCCTGCCTTAGTCTTCACATCATCTGTCTGGTTTCTGGGATTCCTGGCTCTCACTCCAGGGTCTCTGGCTATCTCCTCTGCTTATCTCCTTTTTTTTTTTAATTGAAAGAGGGCTGGATTTAGAGTCAGATAACCTGGATTAGCATCGGGTGCGAGCAGGGCCTGTGTCAGCAGCTGGAGTGAGCACACGGTGGTACATGGCTCTCGGAAGCAAAGAACTTTTGGTAACTACCAGAGGCTTGCCTGGATGACAGGCTTGGTCTGGCACGCCGCTCACCTGTTCCACCATCCCGCCACGGACGACGCCGTGTTCTGCATGAGTCCCCGGTGGTCAGCATATGTCATAGTGACTGGTTGTTCAGTTGTTCTGCCTATTTGCATGTTAGGGATATATATTACCAGCTAGAGGTTCCACATCATTAAAATATTATAAACTAAGATATCCAAACTGTGTGTGTGGTGTAGGCCAGAGTTTTGATTTTCATAAGTGACTTTTTTGTTTTCCTTTCTCAAAACCGCAGGCAGAAGATATGTTTATGCAGGGAGTTCAGTTCCATTCTGTCCCTCCTAAAGGCCTGGAGTCATATTTTTTTTTGTTTGCTTTCTGTAGGTGTTAGGAAACTAGTTCCCTTGCCTAAAGCGCCCGTAACTCTATCGGAAACTTCTGTGGCTTCCTTCTGGTACCAGCACATATTTACTCTTCTGGCTGGATTTCATGGCATTCTTGGCACCTGAGGATCCATTTTTTTCTTATCAAATTTGGTTTTGTGGATAATACTTTGTTACATTGTATCTAGCATTTCTGTGTGGCAAGGGGTACATTAGGGTTGGCTTCAGTGGGCTGGGTGGTCAGAAATGGTCTAGTAAATTTTCTATATATTATGATTTTAATTACTTTGTAATGAAGTATGATATATTGTTCTGCCATTTGACATAGGGATACACCCCTATGTCAAAGAAAGGAAAATCCTGCAGGCCAGTTGCCATCTGGCATTGGGCTTCAAACTCAAGGAATTTAAAAATGTATAGATAGTCTGGGTCCTGGGCTTGAATTCCAGTGCCAGGAAGACAGCTGGTTTGCAGGAGCCCAAGAAGGAGATCTTTGAACCTTACCCCTTACCACAGTTTCTGGCACCCAATAGTTCCTAAATAAATGTCTGTATAGTTGAATAAGAATTGAATTATAATTGGGGAAGATGGTAATTATTGTCATGTTCTTTATGATGGAATAAAAGTCCTGGAATACCCAGCTGGCATGGCTCAGTGGTTGAGCATCAACCTATGAACCAGGAGGTCACAGTTCGATTCCCAGTCAGGGCACATGCCCAGATTGTGGGATCGGTTCCCAGTGTGGGGCATGCAGGAGGAAGCAGATCAGTGGTTCTCTCCCATCATTGATGTTTCTGACTCTCTCTCCCTCCCAATCAGTACAATATATATATATTTTTAAAAAGTCCTGGAATTAGGATAGAGAATTGAGACAGGATGTTTTTTCAAGACCTAGAATACTTTGTAGTCTCAATAGAACATCCATCTTACTGTTCCTTGGCCTTTCATGTATTCATAAAATATAGATGACAACAATGCTGTCTGAAGTTCTTAGGTGACATTTTGGTGGATGATTCATTTTTCGTTCAGATATCATATACTGGTTATTTACTATGTGTAAAGTATTTTTGCTAGCTTCTATATGGCATAAAATGATGACTAAGACCCAGACTCTACCCTCAACTACTTGATAACTTAATGTTAGGAGGTGGGGACAAAAATATCCATTAACTAAAGTAAAAATAACTACTCATTATCAAATGCTTTCAATGTGCCAGGCACTACACTAAGAATTTTGCATGGATTAGCTCATTTAAGCTTATTGTGTCCATTCTATCAATGAGAGAACTGAAGCACAGAAAGGTTAAGAAATGTATATAAGGTCACACAGTAAGAAAGAAGCAGAGCCAGGATTGACACCCAATCATTCTTATTCCAGACCTCAGTAATTCAAATATTCTGCTGCATGCAGGACTAAATAATCCATTATGGAAGGTATCTAATCTAATAAAAGAGTCATATGCAAATTAACCATCACTCCAAGACACCTAAGCCATGCCCACCAGCCAAGCCATGCCCACCAGCCAGTCAGAGTGGCTGTATGCAAATTAACCCAGCCAAGATGGCGGCTGGCAGCCACGAAGCTAGAGCAAACAGGAGGCTTCTGTTACACCAGCGATGGAGTTGAAACTTCCTGCCTAGGCCAGCCGGGCCTTTGCTCAAGGAAACAATGTTTCAATTATAGAAGATAAATAAACCCCAGAAACCTGATTCCAGCCAGCCTCACGGGGATGTTGGGTCAATGGGAGCTGTGGGCAGCCTGAAAACGGCCCTTAGCCCCTCAGCCAGGCTGGCCAGACACGCCACCAGGTGGACATCCCCCAAGGGGTCCCAGACTGCGAGAAGGCACAGGCAAGGCTGAGGAACACCTCCCGCCCCTGAGTGCACAAATTTTTGTGCACCAGGCCCATAATATGTTCTATAACAGGTGTTCAAGCTCAGACTGAAAGCACAAAGGAAGGGTTCAGGAAAAACTTTATAGAGCAATCTCTTGTTTCCCCAGAGTCTTGATCAAGGAGTGGTACTTTGACAGACAGTGATGGATGAGAGGTGTCTAGAGGTAGGAAATTATGAGCAAAGACAGAGGGCAGAAGAAGGCCCCTTGAGATGCTTGGGAAACTGCAAATAAGCAGCCCAATGTGACTACATGTGGGTTGGTTGTGTGAAATAAGGCAGGAAAGGAGAGGTAGTTGAGATTTAAATTTCAGATGAAGAACTTTGGAACAGAAAGTGGGAAGGGTGTGTGGCATTTCTCTTATTGTTGGCCATAACTAAGAGTAAAACCCATTCATTTTGCTTAGGAGGGACAAAGGGAGAAATCTCTCTCAAAGGGGAAATTAAATGACGTTAGAGGTTATTAAATCTACTCTGGCTTCAAAAGCAAGACTTCCTAATTGGAATTCTCGACTCATGGATGGACTTCAGGGGGCTCTAGAATTTTAGGAAATAATTGGCAAATTTTGTGTTGCGTGGACATGTGTTTCTTTTCTAGGGAGATGGTCCATAAAGATGCATCACTCACTCTTTTTTTAAAATTTTTTAATTGATTTTTTTACAGAGAGGAAGGGAGAGGTATAGAGCGTTAGAAACATTGATCAGCTGCCTCCTGCACACCTCCTACTGGGGATGTGCCCGCAACCAAGGTACATGCTTTTGACCAGAATCGAACCCAGGACCTTTCAGTCTGCAGGCCGACCGTCTGTCTGCTGCCGAGCCAAACCAGTTAGGGCTGCATCACTTTCTTTAAGCATTTATTGTCAAATACTATTGCAAAGAAGAAAAAGTCAGCAGCCATTTCACTGGGGCCTTGCCTGGAGCCAGGAACTGGAGCCAATGGACTGTCCTGAAGCTTTGAAATTCCACAGAAGTCAAAACAGAGTTTGTGTTTCTCACAGACAAGCAAAACTTTCCACAGAAATGTCATCACCAGAAGCCTGGTGCATCAGCAGAAGCTCGCCTTGTGTCAGCCTCCACTCCAGAATTGCAGGTTATCTTTGTTAGCAGTACCAACTGGAAAGGTATTAGTAAGACAAATCTCAGTGTAAAAGTGTCAGTAGAAACTGGGTCACTTTTGATATTCTGTCCTTACAGGTGGACAAGGGTAATAGGAAGCTGCAATTTCCAAGCAGATGAGAGTTGTCTGGAAGGAATTCTACTATTGTACTTTAACCCAACCCACCAGAGTCACTCAGCAGAAAAATTGGCTTGACAGTGAGGCAATTTGTGGGCAAGGCCTATGAGAAAACCCTTGATTACTTCCTGTTTGTCAAGTCATTGCAAAGCTTGCCCAGCAGGCTTTGCCATCAGTGACACCAGCTGAGGTGACTGAGGGTGGGAAGGCAGAAACACCAGTGATGAAAATGAGGTTTCCAGGCAAATCCTTTGATTTGCGGAAATAATTGTGGTTTAGCCATGCGTGGTGTGTTTTGCTTGATACTCTGATAAAAGGAAACGGAGTCTTCTGTATTAGTCAGGATCAGGACCATCTGCAGGTGATAGAAAACAGTGGTTAACAGTGGTGGCTTACCCATGAGAGAAATTTGTGTATCTCATGTAAACCAAATCTGGATTTGAGCAATCTGGGACTGGTTTGGCAACCTCATGATCAGCAGGTACTGTGGCTCCCTCTTCAGCTTGTTCCTCCACCAAATCTATTCATGATCTAAGATGGCTCTTCAACCTCTCCACCTGGAGGAAGGAGAAGAAGGGGAAGAAAGGAGCCCCCTTTCTTTGAGGACACTTCGTCAGAAGTCTCATGTTGCAGTTCTGTTTACATTCATTGTCTGGAACACATTGGCTACAACTAGAGTTGAAGATGGTTGGAATATAGTCTTCAGTGGTCATCCAAGTGTCCAGCAGAACATTGGGGGTCTTGTTACACACACACACACACAAAACTGGATGTCTCTGTATACTGTGTCCTCTCAGTAAAGATAGAATGTCTTGATGCCATTTGATAACTCTATACAGACCTTAGCAAGCATGGATCATCTTTTATTAGGTGATTTAGTTAGTTCTCCTCCTGCCAGTGGACACATTTATATAGACAGCATCCTTTATTTTTGTTTGTAGGAATGTGAAAAGCAAGATTTTTCCTTCCTTCCTTCCTTCCTTCCTTCCTTCCTTCCTTCCTTCCTTCCTTCCTTCCTTCCTTCCTTCCTCTTTTCTTTTTTTTTCTTTCCTCTTTTCTCTTTCTCTCTTTCATTGATTCATTCATTCATGTATCAGTATTTTTATGGCAGAGATGGTCAACTGTCTACCATATTTATGCTTCCCATTCAATGTGTAGCATTGTTCCTGGGAAGTGGTTGTCTAGGCAGGAGCCAGATTTCTCCGCCTCCAGTATCACGATGTGCCCATATGACCAACTTTTGCCAATGGAATGTGAGCAGAGGCGATACATCTCTTCTGGAAGGAGATGGTTGAAAAAACAGGCATGCTTTCTTTATCCCCTGTTTGCCTATCTGCCTCTGGAAGCAAGGGACTCTGAGGCCTAGCAGATAGCAGAACCACATGTGGAAGGAGCCTAGGACCAGAATCACCCCAGGGAAAGATGCCCACAAATATCCACATTGGACTGCTACATAAACAAGAAATAAATCAACTGATTCTAAGCCCAAGGCTCTTTTTTCTACCCCAGGCTTCTTCTTAAATATCACTTTAGGAGGAGTTGCTAAACTTAAATTGCCAAAAGGGGAAAACAGCTCAAGTATCAGCTTAAGTAAGTTTCTGTTATGCCGGTGCTCAGCAGTTAGCCCACTCTAATACAACACTAGGTTGAAAGCTCAGGTCTCACATCAGATAGAACTAAATTCAAATGCCACTTGCAGTACTTACTAGCTGTGAAATTTCAGGTAATTTCTATTAGTCTCTGAATAATAATCTGTCTTTCCTCATTTATATAATGTGGTTTAATAATACTACATATAATAGTTCTTTTTGTATGAGAAACTGGCACCTAGTAAATACTTCATACTGGTTAGTTCTTCTTACTATAATTACACTAGGGGCCCGGTGCACAAAAATTTGTGCACTCGGGGTGGAGGGAGTCCCTCAGCCCGGCCTGTGCCCTCTCACAGTCTGGGACCCCTCAGTGGATGTCCTATGATGGCCCCAGTCTGCCAGGCGCCTTCTGTGTGTGTGTGTGTGTGGCCACTGGGGACCTGCTCCCAGCC